>LPNX010173912.1:10117-88222 GCA_001517045.1 Pseudotsuga menziesii | reverse complement strand
TAATGGGGTAGATGAGGTAGTGAACCCTTTTTGGGTGTTAACAGATTGCCCCCTGATGTGCGAGGGCAGGAGCTCATCGTATGGCCGATGGACATCATAGGTAATATTTGTTTTTCCTGGGGTGTGGAGAAGAGAAGAAACCAACTGGAGCCCAGAACAACGATCCCGAACCACCTGCAAAGGACTAAAAAGTAATCATTTGATCATGTGGACGAGGCGGGAATTCCCATGCTCGTATCAGGATATAACCAAGTAATATAAATGGCCTCAAAGGCTGAATGAGGAATAATCTCAATATATGGACGAGGCGGGCATACCCATGCTCGTATCAAGATACATAAAAGTGACTGTGAGGCCCGAAAGGAGGAACCTGTAGGATACATAGAAAACCATTATGTATATCATAAGTGTCCAAAGGGGACACAAATCTGGAACATACTGCTGGGCGGACCATGTCTGAGCTGAACAACTGATACACTGGAACGATAGCAGTGCTACTGAATGTGGTTCCAAAGGAACTAATGAGCTGCTGGATCAAAGTGACAACGGTCATACGTGTAATGGTATACTGATCTGGAACTGAACTGGGTACTCAAGGAAGCATGGAACTTGATGGCTTCCAAATACAATTGCCAACGTAGCTCGGACATCCACAGGAACATATAACTGGCCGTTCCCAAGTGACTCACCAATGTGCTAGAGTCGGGGGAAATCCGGGGTCTTCGACACATAATGGAAAGGATATACATCCTGCGCGATTCTCAACGATGCGAATAAGGTACTGAAGTCGAGCATGTGAGAAACAACTATTCGGAGAGGCAATGATGAGTCCTCCCCAAAATGGTTCGTAGGCACTCATCACAGATGGTGATGGGTCCAAGGCGTAGGGGCCTCTAGGTCTATCCTCTAGAATAGAGGGGTTGTCGTCGATAGAGGGAGACATGCAACTATCAAGGCAATGATGTTTCCTTGACAGGTGCGCGAGGTAAAAAACCGAAATGTGATAGTACTGATGGCAGGGTTGATAAACTGGGGTAAATAACTGGGCAAGTAGAGTGAGTGGAATCAAACTTCCTTTGTTCAGAGTATGATGGCGGGGATGATTGGGCAGCATATGGGACTGACTGGTGGCAAATGGATCATAGCTGTATGGGATCTGAGGGTGAATGGGCTGAGGGAGACTCAAGCTGTGATGGTAGGATACTGCAGAATACTCTGAACAAAGGCGACCTTAGTGGTGGTGCTGTCGAGATGATCGATCATAGTGCCAAGGGGCGCGGGGGGACTTCTTCATGGGTTAGTGAACGAGAAGAAGTGTGGATATAAAATGGTACTGTCATGTCGATTTTACGAGCCTAGGACAGTTCATGCTCGTGGTTGTTTTCAATTTTAAGGAGTCTGAAAGCAAATAAGAAGACTCTGAAGTAATGGAATGATACTGTCGTGTGGATTTTACGAGCCCACGACAGTACATGCTCGTGGTTGCTTTCAATTTTAAGGAGTCTGAAAGCAAATAAGAAGACTCTGAAATGATGGAATGGTACTGTCATGTGGATTTTACGAGCCCATGACAGTTCATGCTCCTGGTTGCTTTCAATTTTAAGGAGTCTGAAAGCAAATAAGAAGACTCTGAATTAATGGCCAGGCAAGGAGGAAGTGTTCAATCAAGGGACACTGATGATGACCAGGACTGAGGGTGGTGGGAACACTGATGGGCCTCCTTGCGGGGTGAATGAATGGTGGAAAAATCACGAAATATTTGCAGTATGACAGGAGTGGATGGCTCATGTAAAAAGTGTGAAATAATCTGATGGCGGCCGATGTGGTGCGCAAATGGATGCGGCAAGGTGTAGGGACACAATGTTGCAATTGTACCAAGTGAGAGCGAGAAATGATCTCAAGCATCATCACGAGCTCGGAAAAAATGAATCCGGTGATATAAAAAAGTATTAAAAACGGAGAACGGCCGAAGGGGCACGTAAACCGAGACGACTAGTGGTGTCTGAAAAATGGGTAAAAAATGATGTAGCAAAAAATAATGCAATGAGGTGACCATCATGATGGTCCCCTCGTGCTGATTCCAGTGGTGGAAACGGTTCGAAAAACGGGCTCCGTATGGGTTCAGAAAAGCCAAAACAAGAAAAGGTCAATGGACTATAAATAGTAAATGGGCCCAACATGACATGTGTCATTTGACTATTGGACTTTGATTCGTGAGCACAGTGGACCAGAGCTTACTTGTCGTTTCTGGACGATCTGACTGGTGGATTGCAGAGTTGAGAGATACAGGTATTTTGTTGAACTCATACCTGCATTTTGTTTGGGGTTGGGGGGTGGGTAGTGGGTCCCAGGGGATGATTTGTACGGTCCACGTGGTGGACCGCGGGTTTAGGGGTCAAAGCCGCGATCGCCGACCGCGGGTTTAGGCCGTACAGTCACGGTTAGGGACCACAACTGTGGGTCGGACAGCCGCGGTCTGGGATCGCGGCTGTGGGTCGGACAGTCGCGGTCGGATTGCGGCTGTGGGCCGGGAGGCCGCAGTCGGAGGCCGCGGCTGTAAGCCGGACAGCCGCGGTCTGACCGCGGCTATGGGCCGGATAGCCATGGTCAGAAGCCGCGGCTATAGGCCGGACAACCGTGGTCGGAGGCCGCGGCTGTAGGCTGGATAGCCGCGGTCGGGCCGCGCTGTTTCACTTGTTTCAGTGATTTGGGAAGGGTTTATTATTTTGACATGAGCCTGATGAGATTTCGTGGTGTGTTTGATAGGATGCCACAGGTACTATGGAGGGAGCGAGAGGTTCCAGACGAGATAGTGACGGTGTTGCGAGAGGATTGTCGGGTGCGGACACCGTTAGGACTCTTTGGACTGTTGAAGTTCGCAGAGGTTCCGATGATGTGGTCAGCAGGGTTGCTGCTGAACCGGTTGGTCGGGTTCTGGGAGCCGGATGCATTGGAATTCAGAGTGCAGGGAGAGAGGGTGGATCTCACCATCACTGATGTTTATTTCTTGACTGGGTTGCCCTTCCTGGGGAGGGTAGTAGATACTCAGCCGCGGGTGTCGGCGGATTTGGATATGGAGGATATGGTGGAGCGGTTTTGTCGACCGGACGCTCGGGTGCATCGGAATGCACTCTTGGTGAGGGATTTACGGGAGCTGGCAGTATAGGCGATGGCCGCATGTGTTGTGCGGATTTTGGGGTCCCAGTCACCTGAGAAGGTGTCTGGGGGTCAGATGCATATTGTGGAGCGTGTGCTGGGTGGGACATATTTTGCTTGGGGCCAGATGTTCCTGACCTGCGTGCAGCGACAGCTGACCGCAGCGAAGGAATCTAGCAAGGGATTCTATTATGGGTCATTCCTGTGTGCATTCTTTATGGAGCGGGTCCCCACACTGCGGCCGCGAGTGCCGATCAGAGCAGGGGGCTTGAGGGAGCCTAGGATGATTCGGTGGGGAGAGATGATGCGCCGTCGTGGTGGCGGGGACGTTGGGCGTTACTTCACTCAGGAGCTGTATTTGCAGTGGCTCCAGTTACCATTGACGTTGGATGACTATCCATACAGGGATATGGACTTCACTGGAGATCCGGATGCTCCACGGCCACTAGGACAGGCATGGGGGCCAGATGGTATGTATGATTTGTTTGCATTGTCCAGTTTATGTATATGATATATTGTGGATATATAGTAACTGACAAATAGTGTTTTGCAGATGTGGGTCTGAGGCCACCGCCAGGACATGTGGCGCGTAGGGGTACTGTGGCCATTCCAGCTTTGCTTGGCCTGGGGCATGTGCATCGTCCAGATGCAGAGCGGACACTGGAGTCCGTACGGGTGCTTCTAGATCGGTTGCTGGAGGGAGTGACGGACGAGGGGTGGAGGGGCCTGGATCCGGATGTGGTCGAGGATTGTATGAGGGCACCTCGGGATTTTAGAGGGATCGCGATTCGAGTGGCCCTATTGGCAGACAGGGCATGGGCACGGAGGCCCCGACGGGACGAGGGCTCCCCGGAGGAGGAGCGAGGAGAGGAGTCAGAGGCAGTGGACACGGACAATGATGCAGGTTACGACTCCCTGTAGGGAGAGTAGGGAACTCTCCTCCTAGTTTTGTAGTTACGGCCTGTACCTGATGAGATCTTTAGGATGTATATACATTTGTTGTATAGCTGAGTACGGGGGCACTCAGGACCTGTATGGATTATGTATATATTGTTGTTTGGGTTTGATGTATATATATATGTATGCACATGGATGCACCCATTTGTTTTTTATCATTGGTACGCACGTGGATGCGATTTATGATGTTTCATCATTGGTATGCACGTGGATGCGCTTTATGATGTTTGATATGTTTCTATTGCACGTGGATGCAAGTAGTCTAGGATGTTAGGCACATGGATGCCCCTTGTGTATTTAATTTGATGTGACATGATTTACGTATGTCTAGGCACGTGTGTGCCCCTATGGATGCAAATGTGGTGCAATGCAGTATTTTTGGTTTTTTATATGGTTGGATGAGATGCTATGATGCATGATGGAGATGTTAAATGGTGTGATGGATATGCCAATATAGGATGTTATTGGCCATTTGATCTGCGACACTATTTTGAGCTCTGGGGACATGCGTGAATGTGATGGATTCAAACTGTTGGCTAAGTTGTTTTGTACGCAGGAATTTTCTAAAGAGGCAAGGATCGCGCGCCTGGTAGCAGTTGTTGAGCTGGGAGACAAGTAGCTGGGAGTCTAAGAACACCTGAAGGTGACGTATGCCCATCTAGAAGGCAGCAGTCAGGAGACCGGTCACAGCATCATACTCTGCTTGGTTATTGGTAGCAGCGCCTATACATGTTCCATCAAGGTGAATCAGTTCGTGGGAAGGGGAATACAAGACCCATGCTGCAGAAGCCAGGTTGGGAGACCAGCGGCTTGCCCCATCCGCGTAGCCAATGTAACGAGGTGGAAGATGGTCCATCTGTGGGCATGCAAAGACGATGAATGTGAGATTATGGTAAAAAAGGTAAAAAACAAAAAGAAGAGCAAACTGTACAATGCAGACAAATGAGGTCGCGGCTTCGGTTATGGGTAAAAACGTTTAAGGTACAACCCATTACGGGGGTTGCGTAAAGGTTGGCCTTCAGAGTTAGCTAACACGTATGCCCCCTTGCCGAGGCAAGTCTGCACAATGTAAGGGCCTTGCCACATGGATTCAAACTTTCCTTTACCTTTTTTGTCGTTGGCTTGGTCATAGGCGAGGACGAGGTCCCCCTCGTGGAAAGTTCGGGGGTGAACATGTTTGTCATAACTGGCTTGGGAGCGGATTTTGGCAGCCTCGATGTTCTGGAGGGTGGCACGACGATATTCATCCGCTTGTTCGAGGGATAACAGACGGTGCTCAAGGGGGGAGGTATCGGGTAGAAGCTCAACGGCGATGTGTACGAATGAGTACCTACTAAGGACAATGGATTCCTTAGTAGCAGTTCAATGTTTATGTGAATTAAAAACTATAACTGAAATAAAAAGTTAAATCTAAACATGTATGAAGCACAAATAAGTAAAAGGTAAAGAATTATTTTATTGATCTTACCTCCAATGAGGAGGTTGGTGAAGCCCTTTGTGGTGATCCAAGTCGATGGCTCCGAGCTTCAAGCTGCTTCTTCTCTTTCTCCAATGGTGGAAATTGGCCAAAAGGGGCTCTCAATGGTGAAAGTAGCTCAATGGTGAGCTAGGGTTTCACGAGCAATTTTGGCAGAGGCAAGATACTTGTGATTGTGGATATTGAATAAGGGGTCTCCATCACTTATTTATAGTTGGAAACCATGCAGTTTTTAGGGTTAGGGTTTCTTCCTCATTTTCCTCATTATTTTATATTTTTATTTCTTTTTGGAGATTTTTGCTTTTTTGGAGGAATTTTGGATATTTTTAGAGGAAAAGAGGGTTTTATGGCCTTTTGGAGGTATTTTAAGCCTTTTGGAGGCTTTTTGCATGGTTTTATGGGTTTTTGATGGAAATATGGTGGGAAAATGGACAAATGAGCCATGTAATGGGGTAGATGAGGTAGTGAAGCCTTTTTGGGTGTTAACAATCACCTGAAAGGCCTTGTGCAATTCCAGGAGAGGTTTTGGAGAAAACAACTACTCGACACTTGGGTAGCAAAATTGACAATGATATGCAGGAAGACAGTGCTAGTACTTTCCATAGTGACAACTCCCTTGCTAGTAGTATAGAGTGTCAAAAGATCAATGTTAATAGATTTATGATGCCTTCATCCAACTCGATGTATAATAAGGATAGGTTTCAAGAAATGAATGAGGAGAAATCTCATTCTAGAAGCAGTGTGGATGAAGGTTGTGCCATCAAAAAATAAAATACTATATGGAAAAATTCTGATGAAGAACATGCAACATCAGGTCACTTTGGTGAAAACACAAAATGTGAACAACTTGAGATGTTTGATTTTGCAGTTATTGCAGATTTAACTGTTCTAGGTGGATCTGTATCTTCTTGTATGGGTAATATGGAAGATCAAGATTACACATAACAATGTGTACACAGTGTTAACCCAAGGCAAGGTGTTGCTCAAAATACCCTTGAAGAAAACTCCTCCGAGACAAAGATCAAGGCAGTGATCACAAACTGTTTTGAAGAAGCTAATAGTCAATCACTCAAGGGTGATTTTTGGAACTCCTCATCAGAACTAAAGGTTGTATCCCACTATCAAAAGGATTTTATCTCAACTGCACATGGTATTTTAGCAAATGCTTCTAGGAAAAAGGCACAACCCATTTTGCATATTTCACCAGAACATGTCACAACGTTTATTCTTTATGAGAGTTCTTTAGATATGTTTAAGTCACACAAGATTTACTCTGATCTCATTACTGCAAATGGAGTGCCTCACAAATTAATTATGTGCGTTCATGTTTATTAATCCCTTCTGGCCACTTTGTAATTTTGAGCATCATGGGAAATGTAATAATGAGGATTGTCCATGGCAGCATGCTAAAGACTACAACCTAACTCCTTCTCAAGTTTCTGAACAACTAAATAAGTATAGTAATGATGATATTGATGGTTCTTTTGGACACCACAAGTTAAAAATTCATGGAAATAAAGAATTGCAAGTATGTAGTGGGGCAATTGGGTCTTCAAATTTTCCTTGTAGAACTATTGTAGAGCAATCTGCAGTGTCACGAAGCTTGTTGCATCATAGCACTAGCATCTATGGACTGAAAGTGCCAGTGTATCGAATTGGGCCACATATTTTAAAAGCATATAGTCCTATGGTTGGTAACTTGATAGCTCACAACACTTTACATTTCTGGAGTTTGGGTTTCTGCCAGTCCTTCTCTATTCCATTTTCGATTTAGAGACTTCTACCTTCAGACATGCCATGTTTACATAGTGCAACTATTAGGAAGTGGATGCTTGGCAATAACAGTCGACTTCCTAATTGTTTATATACTTCTAGTGAAATTGGAAAACCAGATGATACACAGAAACACATTTTTAGAGGACTTGGTGACATAGAATGAACATTGAAAGCAATATTGATAAATCAGATGGTAGGAAAAAAATTGTATGTTTTATCATGAGCAATTGAGACTACTCCGAACTCTGTAGTTGTGTGGGTGGCGTACCTTCATATCTTTTACAAAAAGGAGAAGGTGATAGGAACGAATGATATTTTAATCATGTGTTGTAGCACACTAAATGTTCATATGAACTATGGCTTCTCTTTATAAATAGCCGGCTTCAAATGGATCAGAGATTGGAAGCTTACAAGTCTACAATCACAGCATTATGCTAGAATGCATGTGCTGATAAAATTGTTCCATTTGTCCTGGACATTGTTTTGCAAAGGCTTAATTTTATATCCATGTTAGACTACAAGCATAAATCCATGACATGGATTGATGAAATCCTTAACTGTTCATCTAAAAATTATGGCAAAGGGCAGTCAGATTTTATCAGTATCTTCATTGTATTGCCATATTTGAGAAAATTGGATGCTTGTGTACTTATCTTCATTGTATTTCGACCATGTTTGAGAAATCTGGATGCTTGTGTACTTATGGTCTGTTGTACATATCGTTTGTTTACTTACTTGCACATGTATGTAGCATCCCCTTCAACCTGCTGGTCAGGCACTCTTGCCTGTATGGCGAATGGAGTCCTTTGAACTAAGTTTTGGTTTTGGGAGATTAATAATATGAATAATCCAGTGGGTCCTCACCTATTGTTACTACTTGCCAATAAAGAAGTGTTCTATTCTCGCTCAGCCAAACACCATCTATCTATTTACCTATTCATTTGTTCTTCGAGTTTCCCTATAATGGCGTATGATCCTAAACGGGTGACTCATATATAAAGCAACATCATTGCATCCAGTCGATCAAGGTAGGAACCATTGTTCTATACGTACAACCTCGTAGGGTACATATCTCTCTTGGATATGGAGACCAGGAGGTACAAATATCATTTGGGTAAGGATTGAAACCATGGGGTACATCTCTTCTCTCATTCAATGGGTGATTAAAAAGACAACAAGCAAAAAGCAAGAGAGAAACAGGTAGGCATGACTGTGTACTTGAGGTGTTTTCACAGATTCACCGTGGGTATTGATAACTTGTCTGTATTCAACTTGGCTCTGTCTCTTCTGGTGGTAACATGGGCCAGAGTATAAGTGGAAATCTTCCTAAAGCTGTTGTGGGGCAGCTTGAATTAGCAGGAATTACCTTTTGCAGAGAGAACAAATATATTATTACAATTGAACCACAAAAGCGAAGACTTGGCATTATCCAGGAGAAACAAGTCCAGTTTCTTCCTATGCAGTTGGACCTCCAAATGAATCTTCCATGTAGTTGGACCTCCAAATGAATCTTCTAGAAAATAGTCAAATATGAAAGCAACAATAGAAGGAAGAACTAGCAGCTAAAAGGACGGCATTGTCTAATATCTTTAATGAAAATAGAGGAGAAATGATTGCAATGGCTTATGCACATTGTCACATTGTATCGCTCCTGAACGAGTTGTTCACGCATGATGATAAAACCTGTTCAAAGAAACGGGAACCACCAAAATACCCAGAATTAGAACTCCCAGCACGAGCAAACAAACGAACACAACCCTTGGGCTTATTGGATCACATCGTGTCAAATCAAGGTCAATCAAATGAAGGTGATGGCATTGGGGACCAATGATTTTAACCCTACAAAAATGGTATGTGTGTTTCAATCCTAGGTTGGAAGCATTTACAACACAATTAATATGGGGTTTTGCAATTCTAGGATTAAGAAGAAAATATCGACACATATTGGGCAATCGAAAAAGATGCCGATAGCCATTGTAATTGGTGCAATGGAAATGAAACCCTATGAAATCTATAAACATTCATAGAAACCCTTGGATGACAATCGAGTATTAAAACAGGGCACAATAATTATATAATTTGATGTGGCAGAAGCAAATAACAGAAACAACATATATTGCATACATCAAATAAGGGAAAAAAAATGGGGATGAAAAATAGATGGTGTACCTTAGCAAGCCATGCCAGAAATGCCTTGACCTTGGTGAGCACAAGATCTTCGAGCCTCCATTGTCTGTAGGTAGCTGGTTTGCTCCTCATCTTTTAGCCGCTGCCATGTCGTAAAACCCTGATGGAAATGACAAATGTTGTATGGCATACCCTTAACAAGAATTATGGGATGGGAATGAGATGGGATCCCCTATGAGTGGCAGTCCGGTGATTAAACGGATGAGCTGAGCAGTGATATCAATTGGTTGGTCGAGCTAAATCTTACCATAATGGTACCCGCTGATTGTCATTTTTGTTGTTTCTTTCTTCCAACCATCAAAATGCCTGACCTTAGGGGAGCTCATATAATTTATTATACCAACCTTTTGCAGGGTTTCTGTTTCCTACCTCCACTTCTCTCTTGTAAGTGCCCAGGGGTAAAAGCTCTGCTAGTGCTTATCCCAGTTGATCTCGTCCATGCGTTCCCAATGGATCCTGTTCATTCTACCTTTGAGCTCAGTCATTGGGGCCTTGTCAAACCTCTTATTGGTGTGAGGTTAAACCCTTTTGAGGTTTTGCAGCAGGGGCTACGTCCTATCCTTGCATCTTGGGTGCAATTTTATTGTCTTTCTTGGTTGCTTATTAGACTCTGTGTGAAATAACGGTGGTCTCCTTGAGCTTGGGGTATGGTCTTGCTAAGTAATAGGAAACAATAAATTTTATTGATAGAGGTAATGAAATAATTGCAATAAAATATAGGAGTTGAGTTATTCCCCATTAACCCCTTTTTAGTTATATGTACAATTCTATCAAATTGCTTCTCTTAGTTATGGAGAAATAAGGTAATAACATCAACATTAATTCTAACTTGGAGGATAATTGATAAGTCTTTTTAAATAATAAATACTTAAAATTGGTCATGAATGGAAGCATTGATGTGCTATTCACATTGGAATTTGTATTCATATTGGCATTTTTATTTGGATTAGGATTAGGATTGGACTTGGGATTCACATTGGTTCATAACATTTTGTTAGATGGAGCTATTCTATACATATGTTCTCTACATATGGATGAGGGTGAACTTAACTCCAAAGGGATTGAATCATATGAACTTGAAGGATAACTTGACTCACCAAGGGGGGGCATAATCTTGACTAGGTATTGTAAACTAAAAGTGGGTGTCATGCGCTCCAATAAAGTAAATAAATAATGTAACAAAATCACCCTAAAGGAAACTTGACTCACTAACCCAAATTTTATGTTTCTTAAGGGATGTAAGAATAAAAGAAAACATATTCCAAGTTCTTCTCAATAAGAAGGTAGAGAAGGTCTACCTTAGGGAAAGAGTAAATAGTTAAACAAGGGCTCTCCATACACTGAAATTGATGGGAGATGAGATCTAAGTTAGTGAACGTATGAATGGGATAGTTATTGTGAAGGACATTAGGAGAAAGTGTAATCATATAAATACTATTTGTCTTAGGTTCCCTCCCTCCTAAAATACCCATTCGATTATGAACCTAAAGAAATTTCACTACTATACCTCTTCATAGATGCATTCAATATGGTACCTTGTCTTAGTAGTGACATTCTCATAAATGCATTCAATAGTTACGCTTTCATCGCAAGAGCATTCAATAGATGCATTCAATAGGTGCAAGGAGTAGTAGTTTACATAGTTACAATAGAGAATCCAACTCCTAAATAAGGAAACTTCAACTAATTAATAGCACCTAAATAAGGACACTTCAACTAATTGATAGCATTTGACAAACTTATACATAGTGCTTAGTGCTTTGTTGGAGACTCCACCAATTATCAATATCATTTTGCTTGCACAATGTTCAAATTTTAACATAACATTTCAAATCCAATGCTTATTTTTAAGTAAATAAAACAAGATCTAATTACAAAAAAATTACAAACATTGATATTATTTTCACAAACAACCATACTATAAAAAAAAATATGAAATACATATGTCCACTATATACATTGCATGCAATAAGTGTGGATTTTGTGAAAAGGACCTACAACAATTTGTGAAATAGACCTTTAACCAACCTTAGAATAAATATTGTCATTAACACTATATAAATAGTTTACACTATGTACTTGACAAAATTAGGCCCCCAAAGGTCTTATATGGTATGAAACAAAATTGTAAGATTTGAGGTAGGCACTCAATCACTTTAATGGTAAGTGTCATTAATCAAAATAAGTTAGTGCAAAATGGTGAAAATGAGCCAATGTTTTTTCATTGATTTTAAGATTTACTAATTTCACTTTGAATTGAGAGTGTGTTACCTTTCTCAATAACAAATAGAATATGTGATACGTCTTTTCTAAATTTTAGTAATATAGGAAATTTAACAAATCAAACCTAATTAGTTAATTTTTTTTAGTAATTTAACTTTGATTAATAATAGACTCATTCGCATTTAAAGTGCTTTCAAGATGTACAAATCTTTTTCATATTTTGGTTTCATAATATTTCTCAAATCACCATATTATCAACAATATAATTATTAATATATAATATATTAAAAACTTAAATAAATAAAAAAATTTATTTATACCATTTTGATTTTATTACCATGCAATATTTTAACCAACACTACATTTTATCTTTTTAATTTTAATTTTAATGATGAATAATATACTTAAAATGTGTTACCTTGAAAAGATTACACATAGTAAAACATAAATTGTCATAACAAGTACAACAACTACTTTAATAATTAAAAACTTTTATAATTAAATAAATTTATTATAATAATTTTGATTTTACTACTATGCCAAAATTTTAATGATGTACAAACACATGGGTATTGATATGTCACAAAAATATTTGGAGTCTCCAACAAAGCGCCATGTATAAATTTGTTAAATATTAATAAATTTATTTATGAGTTGAATTTTTTTATTGTAACTTTGTAAACCTTTGTGAAAAGATTTTTGTTTGTAATTGTTTCGATAAAGGTCATATATATTTCATATTTTTTTTTATAGTATGGTTGTTTGTGAAAATAATATCAATGTTTGTAAATAATTTTGTAATTAGGTCTTGTTTTATTTACTTAAAAATAAGAATTGGATTTGAAATGTTATGTTAAAATTTGAACATTGTGCAAGCAAACTGATATTGATAATTGGTGGAGTCTCCAACAAAGCACTAAACACTATGTATAAGTTTGTCAAATGCTATTAATTAGTTGAAGTGCCCTTATTTAGGTGCTATTAATTAGTTGAAGTGTCCTTATTTAGCAATTGGATGCTCTATTGTAACTCTGTAAATTACTCCTCCTCGCACCACCCTTAAAATTGATACTTTGGCCTTAACATTAGACCTTCGTCGTCATAGCGACGTTCTTGACCTTTTGTCACTATAACGACGTTCTTGAACTATCATCGCAATAGCAAGGAATTGTTTTCTCAATAGCGATGAAAGGTCAAGAACGTCGCTATAGTGACGAACATTAGGGCCATTTTCAATTTTTTTCAAAAAAATTAAACTATTTTTCCATGAAAACAACGTTTTTAACTTTTTTCGTGGCAAACTTTCATGGGAAAATTGAGCCAGATTTAGTAGTGAATGAGAAAACCTCCTCCTTTTAAATGATGTAGTACAATGCCCCAAGAACCTACCATAGGCTACATAGTGACTTCCACAAGGTAATGTATCCTTGTCACCCAGGGAGTTTCGAAGAAAAAGGTGATCCTTGCTTCCTATGACCTTGCGATCTAGAGGTAGTTGTTTCCCTAGCTCGAGTGCCTCAACTATAGAGATCTAATGGGATAAGGTGTTGAATGATGAATACACACCCTTACTAATGCCACACTGGCCTGTGCACACTTAACTCCAATGCTTTGTTGTGATGCATTTTTGAACCCATGTGACATACATAACCCACATACATAAATGGCATACTTAACCTGCACACATAAATGATCCATCACATCCACATGTGTAAATTATGCATTGATGGGTCTCAATGACTTAACCATGAATAAGGAAACTTTTATGCTAAAAATGGATGGTCTTATGCCCTAACATTTCCATTGGCCCTAAATTTGATATCTTTGTCACGTAAATGGGATATGTTGGGCACTTCAAGTTTGGTACATAATAATGTTCTTATAGATTAGTCCAAGGTAAAAAGATCAGCGTTTTAGTCCATAACATTTTCCTATAGTTATTATGTTCTATACGTATTTAATCAAGCTAGGATCTATGGGATGTTTGTCTTGCATGTAGGATATTATTCTCATTTTAATATTGTTAAGTACACTATGGATTGTATGCATAGTATTTGCCAAGGTTTATGGCCAAAACTTAGATTGTGAGGTGATACCAATGACCTAGTGGACTCATGGGATGTACATGATTCTTGAGATCCATTCCTTGTTATAGGGCCAGGAATTGGGATCTTAAAACATAAATTTTATCTGTGGGAATTATGGGTCATACGTGGTGCCAAATTACTCCACAAGAGCCCTACATAAGGAACATTTAGTATACAAGTAAGATATATTTTTTGGACTTTAATTGGGATGTTAATTGGGATGATAATTGTGATGCTAATTGGGACACTAATTGGGATGTTAATTGGGATGCTAATTATCGTCCAAAATAGTGCAAAATTTTAAAAAGGGATGCTAATTAGGATGCTAATTGGGACGATATTTGGGACAGTATTTGGGACTCTAATTGGGATGCTAATTGGGACGCTATTTGGGACGCTAATTGGGACGCTAATTGGGATGCTAATTAGAGTCCAAAATAGCACCAACTTTTAAAAAGGGACGAAAATAACGCCATTAAAACGCCATCCCGTGGAAAAGCGTCCACTTTGTCCAAAAAATGATGAAAAATACACTAAAAGTGACGGTGGATGCTAAAAGAGACACTAATCACAGGATTTTGTTGTAGTGTTGGATAACTATTCTAATTTCACTATATCCTCTCTATATGACTGCAGGTGAACTACTATTTTGTTTTAGCATTGATGTATAGAGTCAGTACGGTATAATTGCATGGGTCAGACACTTAGATCTGTTATTTGACTGGTCATATGTCTTGGCATATGGATGATGTAATATGTTACCTTTGATTCACCATGATTATCAAGGAACTGCTATTTTTCATCTGGAAAAAGACTTGAAATTGGATTACAAAAAATATTTTTATATTAAGAAAGTTCAAATAAAATTAATAGTGTCTTTGCATAAATTTTGATGCATCGTTGCACCATCACATATGATATATTTCCATGTAGGGTTGTGTAAAACAAAAGACTCGGTGCACTCCACATATAAAGTGCAACAAACATGGAGATGAAGTCCAATTCTATATTAGTTTTCATATTAAAAATTTATAAAACATTCTCTTTGTGTGTGTGTTAATATTGATGACCCATTGCACAATGATGATAAACTCACAATTAAATTGTTTGATAGTGTATTTAACCTTGGTGTACATTATATATTATATGCACCGACACCAAACTCCATTTAAATATAAAATAAATTTCTATTCGAAAAAAATAAAAATTAAAGTAGTGTGTTTAGTGAAACAATGATTCCTTTGTGTGCCCTAACTTAAAAATATTTGTTCAGAGTGTGCTCCTCACATATATGTGCACCAAAAAAGGTTTAACCATTTTTGCATAAATTATAAATCTTTATATTAAAAATTGAAAAAACTCTATGCTATAGTTTATGGCTGATGCATTTCTAAAATCAAGCACATTGGCACATATTTCTGTCTAGCACCAAAGTAGGGTAAACAAAAGAATTAATGGCTGAATTTTTTCGTTTTTACTTGCTCTCCAATGCTTCCAACAAAAAAATCACTAGTGATCACTTTCTTGTATGGCCCTTTGATGCCTTTACAACATTGTTACATAATTTCTAGAGTCATACACTTGGTTGGTGGCTTTTGAATTTTAGGAAAATAATTACGCTGTATGTGTTTTCTCAATGAAAGAAGCTGTTCCAAAAGATTCCTCGTCTCCCTGGCCATTAACATCCCAACATGTGTCGCCTGGTTATTGGCGAGTTTAAACGTTAAAATTTCTGGTTATTGTATCCCGTGATCCAGAAGGGACAGAAGAAGGCGGCATGGAGTTGATAGGTTGGTTTTTGTGTCAGGATTTATTCCGTTTGTTCATATTCTTTCCTCCAAGTCCATGCTTGTCTTAAACTCGCTCTGCGTTCTTTTTTTTTGGTCTCGCTCTACATTTGGTGGAGATTAAAGAACTGAAGAGAAAATTAAGGTTATTGCAGCAGGTACCAAATTCAAAACTCACATATACAATATTTTTTTGTGGCAATGAAAATAATAAATTGTCAAATTGAGACCTGTCAAATTGAGACCTCATTTTTTTTTCACGCAGTTTACACAGGGTTTTCACACCAATTTGGTATACGCCAACGTCAAAAGTCAGAAATACTATGTTTGATGTGTATTTATTTGAAAATAGGAAACTTCAGAGATCGGAATGTCGCAAATCGCATGTTGCAGAATCTGAAATTGGACCATATGGTGTTTCTGCAATCATACTAGTAATTTCTGATTTTTAATTTTGTTATGTAACGTCGTGGTTAAATTTCGTGGGTTTGTTGCAGCTGCAACCATTCTCCCCAAATTTCTTAAATTTTGGGCCCCTCCTCATGATGTAGCGTTGTTTTAATCGTTGGGTCCTTTGAATTTTTGGACATGTTTAATTTTGGATGATTCTAAAGATTAACTCTCACCCTGGTTTTCAAATTTGATTGTGATGGAAATTGTTGCGGGTCGCGGTTTTATTTGCATGTCGATCGGATCAAGTTTCTTTGTTTTGGGTCGCCGCTTCAGAGGTAAAGCCAGTTTTTGTCCGTTGTTGAAATTCGAGGGCTGTCCAAAACACTTAAATCATTTTTATACATCGGGCGTTGAAAATATGTTTGATCGGCGACTATTGTCCTTTTCTCATTCGTCATTGCGGTTCCCAAAGCGGCTTAGCATCCGAAGTGAAAAGCGCTCCGACCACCGATGTTTGTTAGTCTTTTAATCGCCTTCCCGTAGTCTTTTCTCTTCCGCCGTTGCGGCTGGGAAATTCATTTGGCTTCCGATGTGATGTCTTCCGACTTCCGACTAAAGCTTTTCCTGCCCGCATTTCGCATGTCTTTAGCCCTTGTCTCTTCTGCCGTTGCGGCTCCCAAAGTAGTTAAGCCTACGAAGTATCAATCCTTTCGACTTCCGATTGAGAGTGTTCCCACCCGTGGGTAGTGTATCCTTAACCTCTCCTTTGCCGCCGTTGCAGCTAGGAAATCCTTTTCACGTCCGATGTCGATATCCTTCCGGATTCTGATTTAGAACTTTCCCGCTCGAGGCTCAGTCAAAACTCTTCCATTTGTTAAAATTTTCAGATTAAGGGATGCACCTGGCCATTTTCTTATGGATTAGCCATTTCAGGTGGTTTAAGTTAACGTTTAAAATTCCATTTCAATGAATGATGCACAGTAATTGACTGCAGATAGAACTCAAGGGACTGTTGGGGTGACCACGTGGTGAAGGCGTAGCTGACGGTTTGTAAAAAATCAAATCGAAACTGGCCAAGTCGCAAGGGAGACGAGCGAAGGAAAAGACAAAAAATCGAAAGCAACAAAAATGAAGATCTGAAAGGTTCAGAAGTTACTCAACTAATCATGAGCATACGAAGAGAAGATGAAGAAGAGGAATATGAAGCGTTGGGGAATGGAAACGCCAGAGGTTTGGGGAAACCCAAGTGGTCTGCTAATTTTATTTAAATTTCTGAAAGTTAGAAGTTACAGGGACTTTTCCCCTAGAAAAACTTGTACACCATTTGCTTGTAAGAGGAACTATTCCGTTTTACAATCAGAAACTGCAACTTTTGCTGCTGGAGAAAGCGAAATGTGGAATGTATCAATGTGATTAAATGAACAATGTTGAAGGGGAATTATTTCGTTTTCAGCTGTGTTTCATTAACTGTGAGAGTGTTTAACTTCCTGAACCTATGTTCTTGTTGAATGTTCTTCAGTATATTTTGTGATGTTTTCCACTGTGAGTAATAAATGTTGTCTCTAAACAATTGGCTATCTGGTTGTTCAAATATCTATAATTGTTCATGTGTATTGAAAGAAGTATCAGCTATCTGTAACTCTTCATAATGCATGTACAAAATATATTACTCACCAATGAATGATAATCCTGCTCCCTAGGGATAGTTTAGGTAGTTAGTTTTAATTTCTTGTTGTATGTGATTTAGATGCTTGTGAATGCTAAGACGAGAGGTAAGAACCTGCGCATCACGTTGTGACTACACCTTGCATCTTATCTCCTTGCATGGTTAACTAGGCACTTGCATATCATACATTACGTCAAAAAATATAAAAATACACGGTGGACCGGGCCGCAACCAGTAAAGCCTTTGTTTTTTGTTACTTTGACCTATGGTAGCCGGACCGCAAACCGGACGGATTCCCCATACCAAATAGTCATGGGCTAGTTGGGAACGTTGACTGGGGAGAATCCCTTACTGTTGTTGCCTGTGAATTTTCGGGCATCAACAGGTTCTTATATCCTGTAATTGGGAAGGGTCACAACATGGACTTTAGGTGCAGAAAATGGTGGAATGGAGTTGATCGGTTAAGTACACGTTCTGAAAACGCTCAGGATTTATTCTGTTTGTTCGTATGGATTTGGTCGGTACCGTCTTTTTTCTCCAGGTGGATTGCATGTTTTTATGACACTTCTATTTGTTGTTGTGCCTGAATGGATTGATGGAATCAATGGATTGATTTTCAATTGCGGATCCTTCTTTCCATTTGGTGTTTACCATGTTTTTCCGACAAGTGGTTTCCGTGTTTTCACTACACTGCTATATGTTGTCCTAAACGACCAGTGCTGGAAATTATTTTCAATTGAGGATTTCAGATAATTTTGCAATTCATTTCTCTCAATTTGGAATAGCTCTTGCGAAGATTTTTTGAGTTTCAGTTTATTTGGGTTTATGCTATGTTTTTCTGCAACACTTTTGTGCCTTTAGTATCTCAGTTTGGCGTCAATTTGGTCATGGTTTTGTTTGACTGTTGGTTCAGGTCATGAAAGACACTTTTCCCATGTCTCTTCATTCACTTTAATGCTTCATCAATGCATTGTTGTTCCATTAATGCAATAAAATTTGTCATTTATGATAAACATGGCGATGTTTCTTCAATTTTCCTCATCTAATGACGATCTACAAGATCTCTTACAATAATTCATTTATTGCATTCGCTACTACACCGCCTTTGCTTTCCACATATAAAGAGGCCTTCAGGTAATCACTATTTCTTACTATTTGCTGTGTTCCATCTATGCTCTGAATTTGCGTCAGAAGATTTTGAAGTTTGCTAAATTTGTAGGTATTCCTTAGTTCTTCATTTAGTATGCTTATTAGATGGTGAAACACCGCTGCTGGGTTTTAATTGAATGTGACTCTTGCTTTGTTGCAAAAAGATTGTGGCATGTATTGGTTATGTCATGCCTGTCAATAAAATATTAGGTATTAGTTTTTTTCCTAATTTAAAATGTTCCTTATGAGATGGTGAAACACCCTTTCTGTGTTTCAATTGATTCTTAAAATAGGCATAAACTTATTGGAGAAATAATTTTAGCGAAAATAATAAGAACATGGAAAATAAAGCGTGAAAATCGGGATTTGGAAATCCAAAATATATGAAATAGGAATACCGAGATGTTCCTATTTGAACACATACGATTTCTTGATATGTTGCAAAATTTGATATCGGAATATAGCATGTTCCTTATTGCTACAAAATACAACATATATTTCCAAATAAAAATTGTTGGAAATTGGAAATAGGAACATGGACATCTTTGTATTTGAACACATAGGATTTATGTATATGTCTGAAAATCGGATCATTTTTAATCTCGCTAAATTTGCAGGTATTGCTTACTTCTTCATTTAGTCAGCTTATTAGATGGCGAAACATGGTTGTTGTGTTTTAATTGAATGTGGCTCTTGCTTTGTTGATATGTTTTAGTTGAATGTCATGCCTATGAATAAAATGTTAGGTATTATTTTTTGCCTAATTTAAAATGTTCCTTATGAGATGGTGAAACACCCTTCCCGTGTTTCAATTGATTTTTACCATGGAAATGTAATTTTGTTGATTTCAAAGTAATTACATCTTCAAATAGAAGATTGTCGATTTCCTATTTTCGATTTCCGATTTGAGGATATCAGAAATGATTTCCGATATTTCAGATTTTTCTAATATTTTTATAAATATATGGAAATACATTATTCATGGAGTTTGTTGAGTTTGCAAAACCATCCATGTTGTATGTTGATAAATTAAATTAAGAATGTACCTATTAACCAAACTATAAAATATTGTGGCATAGTATATGATCCCATTGGTATTAACTATAACTATTTGAACAATAATTACTATTGATAAACTATAGTAATTATCTCAATATGGCTTCTTTTGATATAAATTTATACTTAGGACTAATTAATACCTAATTGTATTTTATAGTGCGTCAATTATTATATCATCAGGTTATAAATATTAATATAATAACTAATGGATTTGATCCCCAAACATATGATAGCCTATACCAACTCCATCAGAAACCCCAACTTACATGTTCAACAGTCGTTGAACGAAAATAAGGATGGGTAATTTTTATTACGTGGAAGACACAATTATGCAATTAATAACTTAGGGATATAATATTAAAATCGAGAATTAGGTATAAGTAATATATTAACCATTAAAATCTTAACTTTTCTCTTGTGCCACAATCTCCGGAAATGTTAGCATTTCCAGCTTCTCGATTTCCAAGTAACATTTGTATATAACATTAAAAAAAACAAAATGCAAATATTTAAATAATTATTGTATATAACATTAAAAAAAAAAAAAATGCAAGTGTTTAAGTAATATTTGTATATAACATTAACTTTTCTCTTGTGCCACAATCTCTAGAAATATTATCTTTTCCAGCTTCCCGATTTCCGAGTAATATTTGTATATAACATTAAAGAAAAAAAATTTAAATATTTAAATAATATTTGTATATACTATTAATAAAAAACAAAACAAGGTGCAGAACAATACAACAGGCCGAAAATGTAGAGCCAAACGGAAAATTGTAAACATAAAACATAAATTTCCCAGTTTCGAAATGTCGGAAATTTACAATAGGAACATGGACTTGGTATTTAAACACGTACAATTTTTGGAATTGGAAATGTCAGTTATTTGAAAACATAGAACATATGATTTTTGTAATCATAAATGTCACAAAATCAGAAAATATGCTTTTCCTTGTTCGCAAAATGTAAACAAATTAAAAGTGTATTTGAGTTCAAATGCTATTTATTCAAATGTATCCACGGATCGGAAATTGGGAAATAAGATAAAAATAAATGAGACAAATACTTTTTTGATTTCCGCATTCAAAAATTGGAAATCAGACCAATACACTTGCGAGAAAAAATGGTATGAGTTTTTTCATTTAGGATCTTTGATTTGTTTGAACATGAGTTTAAATTATGTAAAATTGGGCATTTTCAATTCTAAATGTCAGAAATCCGAAATAGGAACATTGACATGTTTGTATTTGAACACATAGAATTTATGGATATGTTGCAAAATCGGAAATCGAAATATAGCATGTTCCTTATTGGAAAACATAGGACATACATTTTTGCATTCCAAAATGTCGACAATCAACAATACGAAAATGTACATGTTCGTATTTTAACACATAGGATTTCTACTCGATACATTTATAGCTCAAATAGATTAAAACCACAATAATTAAATATGTTAATGAATAACAACAACAAGAATAATGAAATATGTTAATGCGAAGATTTTTTTTTTATATATCCGTTTTATACTGGACAAATGATTACGTTACATTCCAATTTTTTTTTTTATATTTTCATTCTCTGTTTCATTTCGTAGGAAAAAATTACCATTACATTATGGAGATTATCGTAACTGAAGATTCTATTTCACTATTGCTACATGGTGTTGTCAACCTTTCTCCGCTGGTACAGGTCTCTGCATTAAACCAAGTGAATTCACTCAACTCACCATCTATTCGGTTCCAAATCTCTATTTCGTATGGCCTTCACAAGCATGAGCTACTTTTTCCAGTTATATATAGTCACCTTGTAGAAAATGGACAGCTAAAAAATGGAACTATAATCAAAATTACCTAATGTTCATGCAACATTGTACGTAATATAACGTACGCTCAATTTCCTCTCTCTTTTATTTTCAAACAATTTCACACTGTTCATGCATTCAATGTTTGTCTCGCATTCACGTCTAATATACTTCATCTCATAGGACTATTGCATTGGTTGCACTTGAGGTTGTTAGAGTGGATGCATAAATTATTGGAGATCCTGCACCTTACCACTTACCTGTAGCTTCTCCTTCTCAAAGTAGTTGTTTTGTTCTAGTAAAAACTAGCTCAATAAATCAAAATCCTGGCTTAGCTGGATCGCCTATCCCATTCACATCACTCTCCTTTTCTACCAATGTTTGGAACATTCAAGGCCGAGTTACTGTCAAAACAAACATACATGAATATGGAAACCAACGAGGATCTGGAAAAGTGTTTGGTTTTGACCTTGTTGATGCTTCACAAAATGAAATACATATATCTGCATTCAATGAATTGGCACTCTCTTTGTATGACCAAATAGAAACTGGAATAGTGTACATTGTATCAAATGGCACAGTTAAAGCATCCAATCCAATTTTCAACCATTTGAAAAGCCATAACGAGATTTTTCTAGGTTCCACTTCAACCATTCAAGAATGCTTAGATGAATATCCCTTAATAAATTTATGTTTCTTTAACTTTAAAAATATTAAGGAGATTCAAACTATACCAGTAAATTCCATGGTTGACCTTGTTGGACTTGTCATTTCAGTTTCACCTACATCCATGATACGAAAACGATATGGTTTTGAAACTGTTAAGATAACCATTGGACTTCATGAGATGTTAGGGTACAGTATTGACATAACACTTTGGGGAGAGAATTGCCAAATTCAAGGAGCCGAGCTTTCCAGTCTTGGAGGTTTACCTACTCCTCCAGTAGTAGTGATCAAGGGAGGCCGTGTTAGAAATTTTAATGAAAAATATGTTGGCACTATTTTGAACTTTACTATATTTATAAACCCAAATATTGAACAAAAATCAATTCTCCAAATATGGTTTAATGACAATGAATTTCGTTTAGCATCTCCGTCTTTGAGTCGCGAATTCAGTGCCTCTAATTTTGCTCGTCAGAAATTCATTACCATCAATGAGCTACAAACTATTCAGGCATCTGAAAAATCTATTTGGTATTCTCTTGCTGCAACCATCACAAATATTAACATGGATGAATTTCATTTCCTTGCATTCCCTCTTTTTGTTGATGGTATACAATGCATGAAAAAGATTGCCAACAAAGTTGGAGACATTTGGCATTATGGTAAATGTGATGGGTAGTTTGTTGAATGTGACTACCGATATATCCTAAAGGTTGAGTTGGAAGATGTAACTGGAAATATTCATGGTGTGATCGCTTTTGATGATGCTGCAAACCAAATCATGGCCATCTCAACAAAATACTTATGTCTTCTCGAAACTAAATCAACATCAATTGCTGAAATAGTACAAAGAATCTGCAAGAAACAATTACTTCTTATTCTTTCAATAAGAATATAGACGTTTTGCGAAAATGCATGCCTAAAAGTTGTAATTGTGATGGTTGAAAATAAATCATCAGCAACTTCACTTGATACATAAATATATAAGTTTGTTCAACTTGATACATAGGCATATTCTTTATTGTCTATAATGAATGTTTTGATGATCTCAGGAAAAGACATGTCTCTTCTGTCAACTGAATCAACATCAATTGTTGAAATTAGACACCTAAAAGTTGTAATTGTCATGGTTGAAAATACCTCATCAAAAACTTTTCCGCAAATGAATCATATTTCCGATTCCGAAAATCCTATATTTTCCAATAACGAACACCCTAAGTTTCGATTTTGCAAAATATGTGCTTATTGTTATTAATTTCTCAAAATTTAATAACTATGTTTTCCAATAAGGAACACCCTATTCCCCATTTCCGATTCCCCAAGTTCCTAAATTACATTTATATATAAATAATAACTTATGTTTGATTACCTCTTCATTTACTTGTTTTAGATAATGAACTTAGCCTAAATCTACAAGGATACTACAATTTTTTGCTAATATCTTTTTCGTTATCGTTCTCCAGTAGTGGTCAATTAAAAACTGTTGTTTGAAGCTTGTCAGGTTGATATATAGAATCAAAACAAGTTTAGACACCAAATTTGTCAGGTTGATATATAGAATCAAACCAAGTTTAGACACCAAATTTCCATGAAATTTACAGACAGACCGATGAAAAATAACAGAGAGCAAATTTAAAATAGGCATGAACTTAGCGGAGGAATAACTTAAGTGAAAATTTTGATTTCCAAAATCTTAGAAATAGGAAGCATCGAATATTGGGACTAGGAACATGGACATGTTCGTATTTTAACACATAGGATTTCTGTATATGTCGCAAAATCCGAAATAGGGTCATAACATTTTTTTTTTTTTTCACACATAAATTTTCTAGAATCCGAAATGTCAGTTATTGGAAAACATATGACATAGAATTTCTACAATCCTAAATGTTGATACTTGTGGACGTCTGAGATATAGATTTGAAACCAAATAAATGATGAGTTGAATAAGTTCACTTGAATAAATGATCCTCACAAGATTTTTTCTGACTCTGTGGATACCCGATATTTCAAATATCGATAATCGAGAAGCAAACAAATTATTTCAACCTCCTGTTTGTATAAAATATTCCCAGATAATTACAATTGAGTTAATATTTTCTTTTTGCCTTTTGCTTTATATCCATATACTTTGCAGTTAACAATTTTACAATTTTGTTGTAGGCATAATGCCAACTAACGATAATGAATTTTTTCAACCAATGTTTTCACTTCAGCACTGTTTTCACTTGATCAAATTTGTTGCTTTTTATTCTAGCTATGTCGACATAACTAGTATGCTCCATCAATTCAGTTTCGAATGGTTGTAGATGCTTAGCAAAATTCTCTGCTGCAGTGTGAAGCTCTACTTCATCCATTTTGAATGAGTCTATACTCAGCCCAACATTTTGTCTGCCTTAAAGATTTCCTATTTCCTATTTCCAATTTTCGATTATCGAATATGGGAAACCAGAAACCAGAGAAAATATTGGAAACCAAACACTCGTACACTCATGTTTCGGTTGAAATAATTTGTTGGATTCTTGATTTTCGATACACGATATTTTGAGACAATTACAATTGATCTCATGTAAATTACATCATGGTTCATTTGGTTATTATTTATTTATTCTTGGTTACCTACATGCAATGAGTTAATATTTTGTTTTTGTCTTTTGCGTATACCGATAAAATTTGCAGTTAACAATTTTATGATTTTGTTGTAGGAATTATGCCAACTCATGACAATGAACAAGCCAATGCACGAAGAATAATTGTATATGCAGAGAACAAAGATAAGAACAACAAGAGACAACATCTTCTTTATAGAGCTACACGGCTACCTGTGGATATGTCTTGTCTAGTTTCTCTTCTCAAACCTTTCAATAGACCTTCGCTTCGACCATCTATGGTAAATCCATCAAGCACTCGCCTCGATGATGCACATCAACGATTTCATAAAAAAATGGACCAACTGCGTGATATGCATGTCTGCTCAATTTTCAAAGAATTTTATCCTGGTATTGTAACGAACAAAATCCATGATGCATATACTTGTTCTCATTGTATTCTAGAATGAAAAGGCCATCACTTTTCATTCAAAAACAATATGGATCCAGGCATCCAAACACCTGTACTCACAACACTTACATAGGTTGAAGAAATGCTGATTAGTCGTGCTTACCCAGTTTTACAAGTTACACATGCTCATGGTGGTCAATATAAATATTCTGGACATACTATTTGTTTCCCCTAGAACATTTCCAATATTGCCAAATCCCTGCCCCATTTAATATCTGAACTAGACATCCTTGTTGTTTGCAAATGCAACTCTATGAACAATCCATATGAACAGTTTGTTAGTTGTACACGTGTTCTTGCTGTCCTTGAATACAAAATGGAAAATGACCCATACTACAAGGATGTACAAGTAAACCTAGTTTCATTATCTTCACCGCCTCTTGTCTCAATAGACATTTCACCTTGGATTCTGCATGTTAATAGAAATGATACATTATATCATCAGCAAAGCTTTTCCTCTACAGTTAAACCGCTAAATTCATTTCAAACCTATGAAATGGAATCCTCCTCATTTATTTCAACATAACCTAATGCCAGAATTGAAGTTGAAGAAATTAGACATTTGTTACATATACCGAATACTCCACTAGCACCTTCAATTGATTGGTCTTCTATAGGCATTTCACCTATTAATGAGTACAACATAGAAGGACTTATTTCAATGGCTTATCCAACTTTGTTTCCCACAGGTGTAACAATGCTTAAACAACCATGCATTCATGAGGTTGATATGGATGAATATGCACTTCACCTAATTCACTATCATGACAACAGATTTGGGAAAAATCCTTAATTCCACTACTACATTTACAATGTAATTATGTGTCATCGGAGTAATGCTACAGCCTCTGTTTTCATCAAAACTAATCTTGAAGATACACTACCTCCGACAATACTTGAACTTGTTAACCAATTGCAAGACATGCCTAGTCAAAAAATTGGTGAGCGGGTCGCAAGGTTTGGATCTTCATTATGTGGAACATGTTGATATTGGAAAAAAATTAGAGGTGAACTAACTAATATGATCAATCAACAAGGTACACCAACTTTCTTCTTTACCCTTAGTGCAACTGATACAAAATGGCCAGATTTGCATGCTCTAATGCCTGCTGCACGTTCTATCGGTTTAGCTCAAGAATACCAATGCAAATTTCACAACATCATATCAAATCAACATATTACATCACAATACATGCACAATAGGTTCAAGACATTCCTTCAAGTGGTGCTTGAAAAAGGTTTTCATATAACATATTCTTGGTGAAGGTATTTTACCATCTCTTTGTTCTTATTTTTCTCTTTGTATTTTTCACTTTATACATTTTGATTTCTAATATATTAATTTTCCTTCGATGCAGGTATGAATGGAAACATAGAGGATTGACACACATTCATGGTTTTATTTGGTTGGCAGATGCACCAAATATGGACACTTTATATTGTGAAGATATTGTTGCAGTTGAAGTTGCGAAATTTTTTTTGACACATATGTTATAGCTTGGGATCCTCATGATATGCACTTTTCAACATCTAGATTGAACCATTCTACAGAAAATGATCCATGCAGCCTTGCATCACCATCCATATTTGCATCAAACTACTCAGTTGACTATGAAGAACTTGTAAATTTTGTTCAAAGACACACTAGATGCTTAGAATCAACTTGCCTTCGCAAAAATGGAACATCAGTGAAATGTCGCTATGGTTTTCCATATGAGTTGCAAGCTGCTTATTCATTATTCATTGATGCAAATGGATGTAAAACATACAATCCTGCAAGAAATGATTCTTTTCTCAATATTCACAACCCTATCATGCTTTCAATATGGAGAGATAATGTTGATTTCCAACATGTTGTTTGTAAACTTTGCTGTCCTCAAATACATCTCAAAGTATGCGTCAAAAGCAGAGCCAAAATCAGAAATACCATGGAATTCTCTCTTGCCTTGCACATGCAACACCAAGTGACGGTCCCATTCTTCAGCCAATCAAACAATTGCTTGCCTAAACAATTGCAGAATGAGACATT
This sequence comes from Pseudotsuga menziesii, assembly GCA_001517045.1. NCBI lineage: Eukaryota > Viridiplantae > Streptophyta > Pinopsida > Pinales > Pinaceae > Pseudotsuga > Pseudotsuga menziesii. The sequence continues at coordinate 60,749 of LPNX010173912.1, read as the reverse complement.
AGTGCACAAGATACATGTCACATGCTGCAAAAAATCCCACTTGGTCTTTGTAGGCGTCACTTCTTTTCACTCAATGTGAGTCAAAGTGTCTTTCGATGTGTTTGTAATGGCACTAATAACATCCATCCAACTCCGCCCTTTATATTTGCATACATGCAAAGACCACTAGCTCTTGAACATCTAACCCTACCTGAAGCTGCTCGTTCTTGGTCTTTCTCTGCTAATAGGAAAAAAAATCCATGGAAACAAAACTTGCATCACAAAATTGTTAGAGTCTATCCACAATTCCTTTCCATTCCTGCCTTTGACTCTTCATCTTTTGAACTGTTTTGTTGGAGCGAACTTCTTCTATACAAATATTTTTGTTCCATCCCTCAAGATATTGGAACAACAAATTCTGAAATTATTTCTCATTGGCAATAGATTAAAGGAACATATACTATATGGCATGTTGAACGTGCACAAGAAGAACCCTGTACACCTTTATCCGATGATTCAAACTCTGATGCTATTAACTTTCCCTTGTCCAATAACATGGATGAATGGGAACTTCTCTCTCAAATGTGACTAGGAAACAACATTCAAATTGCTGATATTGAAATGCTTGGACATCATGATTTTGACAAACTTCACAATTGGACACATAACAATATAACCAATGTCTTGCATCCTACAGCAACATCATTAATTGACCTTAATCACTTTTCCACGCAGCTACATGAAGACAACCTATCATTGTCCAATTCACCTGATTCCTTGTCTCCCACACAACGCATGGGCTTTGATGCCATCATTTTTTATTTTAGAAACACTACATTTGCTCCATCACTGAAAATGGTGATTCAAGGTATTGCTGGAAGTAAATCTTACCTGATATCTTGCTTAAAATATGCACTACAAACTCAATGTGAACAAAGTGGCTGCGTACTTTTCTTCTTGCTCCAACTGGTATTGCTGCTTTTAATATGCATGCATTTACAATACATTCTTCTCTTCGAATACCAATCGGTGAAATGAAACCCCTTGAAGGCCAATCCCTTCAAAACTTCAAGAAGAAATCTGACATATTCGCTATATTCTCATAGATGAAATGAGATTTATCAGAACAAAAAGGTTGACTCAGAATGATGCATGATTATTTCAGGATTTCCCCTCAAATTGTACAATTCCATTTGGTAGTTGTTCCATAATCCTTGTTGGTGACTTTGGACAATTTCCCCCTATAAAGGACATCCCGATGTATGCAGCCTCATCCGTTGGAAAATCTTTGTGGCGTACATTTGATGCTTTTATCATGCTAGAAACAATTTTTTGACAACAAGGAAATAGCCCTTCTCAAATTGCCTTTCGGAAACTCTTGCTAAACCTACAAAATAGAACACCAACTATTGAAGACTGGGAACTCCTAATGACAAGAACAAGCTCATGCATTTCATATGTGGAAAACTCCTCTTTTTAACAATCTATCCACTTATATCCCACCAATATCTCTATTGCACTACACAATAAACACATGCTGAAACAACTTAATGTGCCAATTGCACATTTCTTCATAGAACAAAGGAACAAACATGTCCAGGGATCCATTGACGATGAGAAATTTTCATTAAAGGTCCTTCTTGCTATTGGTCAACAAGTCATGTTAACTACTAATTTATGGGTTCAAGCAGGACTTGTTAACGAATCACTTGGAAAAGTCATTGACATTGTGTTGAGGCCTGGAAAATCGTGGGTAACAATAGTTAGGGATTCTCCCCAATAAACATTCCCAACTAGCCTGCTACTGTTTGGTATGGGGAATCCGTCCGGTTTACGGTCCGGCTACCGTAGGTCAAGTAACAAATTTAAAGGTTTTATTGGTTATGGCCCGATCCATCGTGTATATTTTTATTTTTTTGTGTTTAAGTTATGATGTGCAAGTGCCTATCTAAAATTCAGATTGATAGAGATAACGAGGAGTGTCACGACATGATGCACAGGTTCTTACCTGTCGTCTTAACTCTCTCGCATCTAAATCACAAACAAACAGAAAAATGCAACTTAATCCCTTTCTCATGAGAAAAAGCAGTTAATATTATTGAGGAAAAGTAAGTAGCATTGTAAAAAAATAAAGAAATTGGAACTCCAAACCTGGTCATAATATGGTCTTGCAAGAAGTCTATGACCGCATCCTCATTTATTTTGCGCAACGAGATGGATTTGACCCAACGAGTGAAGTAGTCGGTTGCTGTCAGAATATACTTGTGTTGTAGGGAAGAAATCGGCTTTATCTCCCCAATGATATCTAACTCCCATTGCTCAAAAGGCTCTGTTATTATCACAGGTTTCAATGTTCCTACTTCTTTAGCTTGTCTTCCACTACACCTTTGACAAATGTCACACTTTCTAACATGGGCATGTGCATCTTTGAAAAGCGTGGGCCAATAGTATCCGGCTCTGAGAATTTTGTGAGCTGTAGTATCTCTGAAAAAATGTCCCCCAGCAAGCCCATCATGCAAATCTGTCATTACCTTCTTCGCATCTTCTTTCTCTAAGCATCTAAGGAGAACTCCGTTGTAATTTTTTTTGAATAATATTCCTTCAATAATTTGATATGAAGATGATTTAAGACGCAGTGCTCTTCTTTGCTTAGAATTCCAATGTTCTGGTAACGATCCTATCTGAAGGTAATGCACAAGGTCTCGATACCAAGATTTCGGGGCTGTGAAAAGAGGACATACATCCATCATATGTAATTCAGCTTCGTCTTCCCAGGCATGTTCTTCATTGTTTCTATTTTCAGTCATCAGTCTGCACAACCCTTTCCTTTTAACTATAGAAGTTGGCTTGAATTCGAGGTCATATTCCTGAAGAGCTATTACCCAATTTCCCCTTCTTTCTCCTAACTCCTTTTGTATGAAAAGAGACCTCACAGTGGGGTGTGGGACGATTACCTTGGTCCGGTTTTTTAATATGTAGGGCCTGAATTGTTTCACTGCTTTGAACACTACGTAAGCTTGTTTATCTATAGCCGTGTAATTCAATTCAGCCCCTTGCAGACCAGTTCTCATAAATGATATGGGGAACTCATCTCCCCCATATTCCTTCTGAGCAAGCACAACTGCTAACGAATCATCAGATGCAAAAGTGTACAGAATAAAATCTTTATCAAAATCCAGGATTTTGAGGGAGGGTGCGTGCACAATAATGGTTTTAATCTTTCCAAATGCGTTCTTCTCAACATTAGTCCACGTGAATTGTACACTTTTCTTTACCATTTGCTGCAAAGGTTTAACAATTTGAACGAAATCTGGCACAAACCTTCGCACAAAGTTTATTGTCCCCATAAATGATTGCATGCCTTTTTTATTATGGGGTAAGGGAATTTGTTCAATGTCTTTGATCCTTTCTATGTCTATGGAGATCCCCTTCTTTGAAACCACGTGACCTAGCAACTTTCCTTCCATAACAACGAACACGCACTTCTCGGGGTTTAGTGAGATACCGTACTTTTGGCAGTGTTCAAAAATATGCTTTAGATGAAACACGTGTCCATCTCTCTTCTTCGAGAATATCGTGATGTCATCGATGTATACTACAACACTGTAGCCAATCAAACACGGAAAGCTATGTCCATAGCCCTCTAGAACGTAGCTCCAGCGTTTATAAGTCCAAAGGGCATTCTTTTGTAAGCGAAGGTTCCCCACCTGGTCCTGAATGTCATTTTCAATTAGTCTTCCTCGGCTAATAAAACCTGCTTGTAGCCTGAGAATCCGTCTAATAAAGAGAATAGTTCAGAACCTGAAACCATTTGCAGTAGTTGTTCCATTGGCGGAACAGGATAATTGTCTTTATTTGAAGCGCAATTTAAGTTTCTAAAATCCACACATAACCTGATTTCTCCAGATTTCTTCCTTACTGGTACCAGATTTGTAACCCATTCTGAGTGTCTAACCTTAAAACTAATTCTAGAATCCAATAATTTCTTAACTTCACTCTTGATTAGAGGTTCCAATTTTGGATGCATTTTCCTTAAAGACTGCCGATAAGGTTTGACATCGGATCTGATGGGGATAACGTGCTGGATAATACTGGTGTCATATGTCTTAAGATCTTCATATGTCCAGGAAAAAACATCTTTGTATTGATTGAAAATAATGATGAACTTGTTTCTTTCAGCTGGTGAACAACATTTTCCAAGATTCGCATATTTATGGTTCATCTCAGTCCCCAAATTAATCAATTCGAACTGTAGAGATGAGCTATGAGTCTTCACATTTGCTGGTCTTCTAAAATTTTCATTTAAATCAAACATCCGTTCTAAAGTTCTGACTCCCTTAGGGATGAAATTATCAAATTTCAACTCGGCCTGATGTTTTTCATCATCAATAATCACCCCTTTAAATGCCTCATAATTCGTTAAGCATTCTATAATCTGCTAATCGTCATCGGACACTCGTAGGTTGGTAATCATATCCGGAACTGAGGGCTTGAAAATCAATTCAACAGAGCACCGATTATTAGAGGGCACAAGCCTTGCAGCTGATGTGGCCTTTAAGTCAGCTACTGCATTCTTAAGTCTTGGAATCGATACAATATTAAATGCATTAAAACATTTGAGTAAATCCCATACTTCATTTTGATAAGATTTTAAGTGGGGAGAAATGCAATGTATTTGATTCCAAATTTGTTTTACAATTATTTCAGAATCTCCAAATACTTTCAGATTATTTGCCTTTAATTCAATTGCTTTCCTTAAACCTTGAACCAACGCTTCATATTCAGCTATGTTATTTGTACATTCAAACTCCAACCTACATGAAAGAAAATGTTTGTTCTTCTTGGGGTCAATCAGGACACAACCGAATCCTGACCCTTCTAACATTTTAGAACCGTAAAAAAAAAGTGTCCAAAAATCGCTAACTACTATGTGGGAATTTACATCTACTTCTACTACTAAGTCTACTATTTTACAATCGATTTCATCAGCCTATGAAAAACGAAGGAGATCAGGCTGAGCATCTGATGTGTCACTGGCTTCTTCTGCTTGGTAATTTCTTGGTTCTAACTCAATAAAGTAATTTCCCAAAACAGAATCCATTGGTTCGTTTTTTTCTTCGAACTGAGTAACGTTGTGTTTCATATGGGGATCCCTCAAAATTTTAATTTTATTTTGGCTTCCTTTATATGGTAGCCACAGATGTGACCAGTCTGAGTCAAAATATCCATTTAGCTTTGTCGACCAGTCCCTGCTCAGAAAAATCCCATAAGCTTCTGCTATGTCAGCCACCACAATATCAATAACTTGACACACCTTATCATTCGAAGAAAAGCGGACTAGAACACCCTCCATTTCCCCAATTACCTTCACATTCATTCTATCCAACTGAACAACCCTCCAGGTGGATGGTTTAGGCTGCCCATTTATCCTTTTGCAGACCAACAATGGCATGACGTTAACCGATGCGAGTCTACCAAGCAATTATGTATGTTGTGGTTAAAAATTTCAAAAGTGAGGAGAAACGGTGGATTATTTCTCTTAGGCTTACCTCCTACGCTTTCTTCCCCAATTTCTTCTTCTTCCTTGGGCTGGTTCTTGGTGGGTAGCCCCTCCTGTGATCCTTCAAGTGCTTTCAATAGCTTTTCTTTCTGCTACGGCACCTTGCACATTTCAAATAATGATATGTTCGCCCTTACCTTCTTTATATCTTCCACAATGTCATAATCCATCTTAGGTTTGGTGGGATTTGGTTTATCATTATTTATTTTTTCTTCATTGGGCTTGGAAAACATGTTAGTCTGTCTAGGACCTTGACTGGTGATGGTAAATTCCGGAATTTTATTAGCTGAGGAATTATTTTGAAATTTATTAACATTCCTTTGAAGTCTTTTAATCTTTGGGAGCATGAGACTGTTTTCTTTAGCCAACCCTTGGCTTCTTGTTGTTACATTTGTTTCCAAGATGCCCTCATGCCTCACAACCTTTTCCTCCTCGATGTCAAATAACGAAACACAGTCCCATAAAACCATGGTCTCATCCTCTTTTTCTTTCGTTGATGTATTGCTGTATTTTCCTTCTTCATCTTTATCTTCTGTCAATTTAGAGTCCAACAGCTGATTCATAACCAATGTCATTGAGTTTATCCATTGAGGACAATTCTTTTCAGAGTGGCGTTGTTGGTGGAAAGTGCAAAAATTGTCCATTCCTACCTCTATTAGATTCATAGATGCAGGATTGTGTGGAGGGGGTTGGATTGACTGTTATCTTCCCTTTTCTTGTAATAAGGCTTGTAGAACTTTTGGGCTTCCTTCTCCTTTTCCAAGTCTATGATTCTATTAGAAAGCTTCTGCATCATTTTTTTCCATTCCTTCGAAATCTGGTGACTACTCTTCCTTAGGTTTGGCAAACAACAAAGCTTTCCTTCCCCCATTTTTTTCTCCTGACCATTCAGGATAATCTTCGATACTTTCCCTCTTAGCCTCTACTCTCTCCGCCTCCTCATAGGTCTCCGCTAGTGTAGTCTTGGCCTTCATTTTGGCAAACATGGCCAAATCGGGTCCTAGAGTTGAGTTATAATATTCAATCAGGACTTTATCCGAAGGTTTGTTAGCTTCAGAAAAATTCTTAATATATGCTCAAATCTTTGGGTGAAACTATGCACCTTCTCCTTTCTTTCTTTCTTTAAGGCGCATAGTCCTTTCATGAGAGCTGCATGAGTTTTTTGGGTCACATACTTACTTCTAAAAATCCTCTCAAAGGTATCCCAATCAGGGATACAATTTGCAGAAAAACCAAAGTACCACGATGCTGCTGCTCCTTTAAGGGTGTGTGGGAAAAGTATACAAACTACATCCTGATATTCCCCAGCCCTTAATCCTTCTATTTCCAAATAGAAACTTTGCAAGTGGTCATCTACTAGCATCTTCTCATTTGGGTCAAATTTGGGCAGCGTATTTTCAAAATATTGAGGTAAATCATGCAAAGGAGGTGTTAGGTTTAAATGTGATCTGGCTTTCCAGGTAGGTGGTGGATTCGGTAGGTTGGGTGGTTGATTTGCATTTATGCCTGCCATGATTCTGGGTGGAGAGTGAGGGGGTGAGCGAATAGGAGAATTAACAGGAGAACTATGAGGAGTATCCGGGCCTACTTGATTCAAAGGCTGTACAACTTCCTGTAAGGCTATTTGTACAAGGTCTTCCAAATCCCCAACCAGCACTGAGTCTTCCAATATAGGACGATCTTTCCTTTTATATTCTCTTCTAGGAAATTCAGGGATAATCGTAAATCCTCCAATCTTCTTCACGTATGACCTAGTGTGTCTTCTCAGATCATTAACAACTTCGTTATCAACAGAATACAAATGTTCTCTACCCCCCTCTTCAGGAATTGGATTGGAAAACAAACAGCCTCCTGAATTGTTACCGGTGGAATGATCTCGGGAAAATGGGTTTCCTCAGCCAGCCATGCACTGGCGGCCCTCCTTCTAGCTCCATAAACTGTTGAGGCCTAGAAATTTGCAGGCAACAATAGCAAGGGATTCTCCCCAGTCAACATTCCCAACTAGCTCATGACTGTTTGGTGTAGGGAATCCATCCGGTTTGCGGTCCGACTACCATAGTTCAAGTAACAAAAATAAAAGGTTTTACCGGTTGCGACTTGATCCACTGTATATATTTTTGTATTTTTGACTTAAAGTATGATATGCAAGTTCCTATCCAACATGCAGCTTGATAAAGAATGAAAGGAGTATTCACAATGTGATGTGCAGGTTCTTACCTCTCCTCTTAAACTCCCTCACATCTAAATCACACACAATTAGAAAATAAATACTAACTAGGCTATCTCTAGAGAGCTAGATATTAATTCATGAGTAATGTAATACTGTTCACATGTTACGGCAAATCACAGATAGCTATTCCTAGAACCAAACATACAAACATGAATAAAAGTATACATGACAAGATAGCTCATCAACAGATAAAAATTCCATTACTCATAGTGGAAAACATCACAGAATACACTAGAGAACATTCAGGTAAGAACATAGGTTCAGAAAGCTAGAATGCTCTCACAGTTAATGAAACACAGTCGAAAACGAAATAGTTCCTCTTCAACATTGTTCATTTATCACATTGGAACATTCCACATAGCACCTTCTCCAACAGGCAAAATTTGTAATTTCTTATTGTAAAACGAAGTAGTTCCTCTTATAAACAATAGTTCACAAGTTTTTCCAGGGAAAAAGCCCCTGTAAACTCTAAATTTCCTATATTTAAACCAAATCAGTTAACCGCTTGGGCTGCCCCAACCATGTGACCTTTGGGCTCCTCAAAACCGTCTAATATCACCATTTTGTCTTTTTTGTGAGTACTCATGATTCACTTCATGCGTTACATTTTCAGATTTCAACTTATGAGTACTTAACAAAGTGGGACCCGCTCGGTAACTGACAGATCTTTCCAATCCTGGGATTTTGTCACCATCGATTCTGCCCTGTCTTTCATTTGTCTTCCTTGAGATTCCGTTGATTTCATTTTGAACTCTGTCTAACGTTGCTCAGCCAACTTTTTGCTACCTTGTCTCCCAGCTATGTCTTCTCGTAGTATTAAAAAAACGTCTCTTGAGTTCGTCTGTAATCAAACGAAATTTATCATTCATTAGGACTGTATCTTTTCAATCAAACTACATCAAAAAAATGAATAGTCATCAAAAGAGGCGTTGTATTGCGCTCTCTTCATGAAAACCTTAACAAGCACCAAAACCACTGTCGCTCACATAGAGGTTTAAAAAACTCACGACATGACGAGAAGAGAAAACTTATCAGTTGCTGTAAAACATCAAAACATTAGCTGTGTAGTATCACTCACAGCCGTGTCAGCGGGTCCCAAACAGGCAACGGGATCTGCGAGACCGTTAAGTCTATCAGAGTCGAAAAATCTAAACTCAAAGTCTAGGTGGAAAATTTCCCAGTTGGCGGGCAGAAAAACATCAACGTCGGATAATTAGTGCGTTACCCAGCTGTAAGGGAAGAGGAGGAAAGACTACAGATCCCTCGGTCCAAAGACAAAGTGACGAAAACCCGACAGAGCATCGACGAGCAGAGCAGTTATATGGTGGATACCTAGTTCATTTGGGAGCCATAAGGGCGAAAGATAAACAGACTACAGCCTTCGATCCAAATCATAACTTTTTCTATGGCACAAGATCAATGTAAAATGCTAAGTGTTCGTAACAACTTAAGGTCTCGCAGTGGTCCAAAAAACCTGTTTCACTTCCAAAACAACGGCTTCACAAAGACCAAATACCCCGACTCAACTTCGACCAACCTTCAATAATACAAACAAGTCAAACGATATGACGCGACAACAAAGAAATCAAGATCCTCCTGCAGAATAATCATCGTTCTATTTCCGCAACGGAGGCTCCCTAAGGAAACATGGCTCTAATAAGTTGTTTAAATGGCCTTTGTAATAGTGGCTAGCATGAGAAATAAGCTTCTGAAAAGAGAACGTAGCTCAAAGGGAAACAAACCAGACTCTAAATTCCGCAACTCACAGCAGTTTCAAACATAAGCAATTTTCTGAAAAGCTGGAAGAGAGTTAACCTCGAAATAGTCCAAAATTAAAACAAACAAAAGGAGTTTCTGGATCCAAATGATTCTAGGTAATGCTAAAATTAACAAAGGGGTCCAAAATTTGAAAATTTGGGGAAACAGTTGTAGCTGCAACAGAGTGTTAGAATGAGGTGTTATCTGATGTACCTGGGATGGAAAGTTTGGGAAGAAACTGAAAAAGAACTTAACATTGGAAACCAATACCCTACAAACACAGTTGAACTAGGAGATTATGAAGGAAATTCCAAAGCTCTAAATGCAATCTTAAATGGTTTAACACAATCGGTACTTACTAAAGTTATGCAATGCACATCTGCCAAACAAGCGTGGGACAATTTAAAAATAATCTATGAAGGAGAATCTAAGGTCAAAGAATCCAAACTTCAAACATATAAAGGTTAATTTGAAAGTCTTAACATGAAAGAAGAAGCCTAATCTTGGTGAATACCTTCTTCGTGTAGATGAAGTTGTGAATGCGATCAGAGGGCTTGGAGGAAAATTAAAAGAAAAGGAAGTGGTAAGAAAAGTACTAAGAACATTTCCAATCAGGTATAACCCAAAATTATCCACCTTAGAAGAACAAGATGATCTTAAAAATATAACAATGGATGAGCTACATGGAATTCTCACTACGTACGAAATGAGAACAGGACAAAATGGAACTTCAAGAAAAGAAGCAGCTTTTAAAGCCACCTTAAAAAATCATTCAGAAGACCCAAATTATGAGGAATCTCTTTTCATCAGTAAACTTGAGAGAGGGATTGGAAAATACAAGGGAAAAATACCTTTAAAGTGTTTTAATTGCGGAAGGATTGGACATTTTGCCTCTAAATGTACCTACACTAAACAAGATGAGAATGAAGAAAAAGAAACTTCAAAATTCAAAAGGGGTAAACCAAGAAACAAGAAAAAACCCTATGGGAACAAGAAAATTGTTTACACCATGGAAGGCAGTGAAGATTCAGATGAAATTGAAGTTTAAGAAATTGAAGTTTTATTTATGGGTCTAGACACTCAAGCCTCAAATAGTGACTCAGATGTAGAAGGTGAAGTAGACCTAAGAGATGAACTTGTTAGCACCCCTGAAGAACTTGAGAAATGTAGGAAGAAGAATAGATAGTCAAATCTTATCATAAGCCAATTGGAAGCTCATCTTCTAGAGGCCAAAAAGGTTGAGGAGGACCTAAACCTACAACTAAAAGAAAGAATACATGAGTCTGAAAAACTTGCAGAAGAGATCATGCAATTCAAGAGAAAACTTGATAAAGGATCAATAAAATCAAAGTTTGAGAATAGCTCAAGGATTTTAGATGACATTCTGAGTAGCCAAAGACCATTAAGTGATAAGTCTGTTTTGGGGTTCGTTAAATAAAAGAAGCCAAAAAATTTTCTTGTCACTAATTAAGAAGGAAGTAAGAAAAGATATGTTGAAGTACCAAAGACTCCAGCTAAAAAGGAAGGAAGCAAGAAAACAAGCTCAATCTCTCAGGATAAAAGTGGAAATGATATAGCACCCAAGAGACCCAATAGATATCTACATATCTTATTAGGTTACTTCTATTCATGTCATAATTTTGGTCATAAAGCTTTACATTGCAGAATTGGAAGAAAATATTCGGAATACAAGAAAAAGTCATCAAATGATAAGTCGAAGGGAAGTAAGAATATGTTTACACTAGTCCAAAGATATGACATAGAATGTTATAAATGTAATAACCATGGAAATATAGAGAGATATTGTAAACTAAAGGATTCTACAAATAATACTATTACAACCAAATCTCAGAACACCAAACAAAAGAAGTATTGGAGAGAAAAAGAAGATAAGGAAAATTCCATGATTGCTTTATGTGCAACCAAAAGCCAAAAATTATGGCACTTGGATAGTGGTTGTTCAAAACATATGACTGGTGACCCAAGCAAATTCATTACACTAAAGGAAAATATGGGAAAAGTCACTTTTGGAGATAGTTTGTCCTCCAAAATAATTGGCACAAGAACAACTGTTGTCAGCAGCAAGATCAAAGCAGAAAATGTTTTGCTAGTTGAAAACCTCAAACCTAATCTTCTCAGTGTAAGTCAAATATGTGACCAAGGACACATTTGTATCTTTGACTCAGAAAAATGTGAAATCAATAATAAGAAATCAAGAAAGGTTGTTGGCATTGCTATGAGAAATACAAACAATGTATACATCTTGGAAAATGAAAACCAAAGTTACTTAAGTATGGTAGATGAAAGTTGGTTATGGTACAGAAGGTTGGGAAATTTAAGTTTTGACAATGTTGCCAAAATAAGCACGAAGGAAGCTGTAAGAGATCTACCTAAAATTATAGTTCCTCTAAACTCTGTATGTAGACACTGTCAGCATGGGAAGCAAACCAGAGCCAGTTTTAAAATGAAAGAACATATGACTTCACACCCTATGGAAATAATACACAGATATTTGTGTACCAACTAGAACTAAAAGTATGCAAGGAGATCACTATTTCATGTTGCTCATAGATGATTACACAAGGATGACCTGGGTGGCATTCCTTAAAGAAAAATCAGAAGCTTTTGAAAAATTTAAAATCTTCAAGGCAATGGCTGAAAATGAATCAGGTATGAAAATCAAATGTCTTAGATCAGATAAAGGGGGAGAATTTACTTCCAATGAATTCAATGAGTTCTATGATATTCATGGAATAAAAAGGCAATTTTCAGCTGCAAAAAATTCTCAGCGGAATGGGGTTGTTGAAAGGAAAAACAGAACAATCCAAGAAGCTACTAGAACAATGCTTATTGAAGAAAAAATGTCAGATTCTTTTTGGAGAGAAGTTGTATACACAACTGTTTACATACTTAACAGATGGAAACTCGGAGTGAAAAAGGATAAGACCCTCTATGAATTATGGTATGGAAGACTAGCCTCAATCAAATATTTTAAAGTGTTTGGTAGTAGCTATTACATCAAAAGAAACAAGGATGACCTCAGAAATTTTGAATCTAGGACTGATGAAGGGATCTTTCTAGGATATTCATCCACCAAAATGGCATATAGATATTTCAATAAAAGGTTACATAAAATTGTAGAAAGTTCTGATGTAAAAGTAGATGATGTAAAACCAAGGAAAGAGGAAGACCCTGACAATATTAATACATGCGATGACAAGATAAAATAATTGCAAAAGGACAAGAGAATTCATAATGAAGAAAAAGACAAAGAGGAGGAAGATACACAAGAAGATGAAAAATAATTCCCTAGAACTAACACTAAAACTCCATCTAGAAGGATACAAAAGGATCATCCAGAATCACAGATCATGGGTGATAAAAATGTTGGATTTAAACCAAGAAGACAATTACCAAGTGTTGAACAAGACTACTCTCAATAGTAGAACCCAAGAAATTTATAGATGCTAGAAAAATTTATGAATGGGTCAAAGCCATGAATGAAGAACTAGACCAAATTGAGAAAAATGAGACCTGGGAACTTGTCCCAAGACCTAAAGATAAGAACATTGTAGGAACCAAATGGATTTTTAAAAACAAGTTCAATAAATATGGACAAGTTATAAGGAACAAAGAAATATTGGTTTGTAAGGGGTATGCCCAAGTGGAAGGTATTGATTTTGAAGAAACTTATGCTCCTCTATCTCGACTTGAAGCAATCAAAATGTTTTTAGCACTTTCATGCCATTAAAACTTCAGAGTATATTAAATGGATGTCAAGTATGCATTCCTAAATGGAAAACTAGAAGAATAAGTATATATTGAACAACCTGAAGGGTTTATCTTGTCAGAGGACAATGACTATGTCTGTAAACTAAAAAAAGGCTCTCTATGGTCTCAAACAAACTCCAAGAGCATGGTTTTCAAGACTAGATAACTACTTAAAACAACAAGGTTTTAAAAGAGGAGCCACTAAAATTAATCTTTACCTAAAGATCGAAGATAAAAACATGATCATTGTTGTTGTCTATGTGGATGATATCATATTTGGAAGCAATCTTTAAATCCTAAGTGTAGATTTTGCCTCTGAAATGAAGAAAGAATTTGTAATTCCAATTTTAGGGGAATTAAATTTCTTTCTAGGATTGCAAGTTTACCAAACATACGAAGGAATTTTCATCTCTCAAACTAAGTAAATCAAAGATATGTTGAAAAAGTTTAAAATGGAAGATTCCAAACCTGTGGGTACTCCAATGATCATCGGTTGCAAGTTAAGTAAGGATGATGAATCTCTGGAAGTAGATGATACCTTGTTTAGATCCATGATCAACAGTTTGTTATATGTAACAGCCACAAGACCAGATGTGATGTAAGCTATTGGATTGGTAGCTAGATTCCAGTCAGCTCCCAAGGAAACACATGTAATGACAATAAAAAGGATTTTCAAATATCTAGAAGGCATTATGGAGTACAGTTTATAGTATTCGAAAGGACAATACTTTACCCTAAAGGCGTTTACTAATGTAGATTAGGCAGGAATTCTTGACGATCGAAAAAGTACTAGTGGAGCAACATTTTTTTTGGGAAATTGTTTAGTATCATGGTCAAGTAAAAAACAATCCTCTATTTCACTCTCTATAGCAAAAGCATAATATATTATTTCTGCCTCATGTTGCACTTAGGTTATTTGGATGAGACAAACCCTAGAAGATCTACTTGTAAAATATGAACAACCAACAATGATCAAATGTGATAACACTAGTGCTATAAATATGTCTAAAAATCCTATCTTGAATTCTATGACAAAACATATACCAATCAAGTATCACTATCTAAGAGAACAGGTATCTCAAAAAACTGTCAAATTAGAATACAATGACACAAAAGAATAGATTGCTGACATTTTCACCAAACCACTACCTAAGGAAGCTTTTGAGCGTCTTAGACAAAAAATGAGAGTAATTCTGTTACAAAAGTACTAAGAGTAGATAACTCAATCTCACGGGGAGAAATCCTAACAGAGGGAGCTGTCAGATAGAAAATTTGCTTTGTCATTGTTTTCAAAGGGGTAGAATGTTTTGGAGGTTGCTATCAATGCCAAAGGGGGGATTGTTGAGCATATAGTTGTCATTGATGTCAAAGTGTTCACAAATGACAAAGGAATAACCAGTGGATATGGTGGTAGAATGAAGGTTGCAGGTATCCAGAATAGAAAAGGAATGACAAACGAATAACCCTATAGAAAGTTGAATGAGGATCGTATTAGTGAAAAAAATAAAATGGACTTTTGAGAGCATTTTTTATCTCTGTATGTTTCACTTATTTATTTTTTCAACCTTTTGGCCAGTGTCTTAACCTCCATTTCTTCAAATCAGCTCTCGAGTGATCACTTTTTCCAAGCATCCTTCAGTTATGCCCTCTTGACCTGCAATATACTAACTATCAACAATGGTCACATTTGTTAGCCCTAATCTATGTTTATTTGATTGTCAAATACAAAATATATTTTATATATTTTGTTTTTTATGATCTCATCAAAATGTGGTATGTGTGCATAAGTCTCTTATTATTAAACTTAAGATATATCACATATGCCATTCCAATTCAATTCACAAGCCGAGTTCACATGTCAAAGCCCAGCGCTGAGTGCCTAGTCTACCACACACTCTACTCCTCATTGACAAATTATATGAGCAGTTGCATTATTAAAGCCATGAACCAAGATTCATGTCAACGATGTTCACTATTCATGGAACTACAGAGGGCCTTTAACTCCATTTTTATGCAGAGACCCCTCCCAAAATCTCATTTTCCTTTTCTGAGTCATCCTTCGTACCTATCTCCTCTTTAAGTCTCTGCTACCCTCTATCCAAAATAAACGTTTTATCCACCCATTTTCTCTGTGTGTATTAGAATTAATGGATGCCATTTCACACGCCTTATTAGATTTTCTTCTATTGTGTTAAAATACCAATTGAAAATGCCTCTTCAAGTCCTCACATCAAACCCCCAAGCCCTAGCATCAACCCATGTTTCATTAAGAAAGTATGAGTACAATGGGTAGTCGAGGCTTAATTGGCCAGTAAGGATGTAGGGGAGGAGAATTTTACGACTAGTAGCTGCCAGTATTCAAAGGCTTACATACAAGGATGCAGGGGTCAACATCGATGTCGGCGCAGAGTTGGTGAAGATAATCGCTAAAATAGCATTGGGAATTGGTGGTTTTGGAGGTATTTTTCTCTCCGGGGATTCATTTCTAGTAGCTGGTACAGATGGAGTCAGGACTAAATTGAAGCTTGCATTTGAAACTGGTATCCATGATACAATTGGAGTTGATCTGGTGGCTATGAGTGTGAATGATATTGTTACGTATGGGGAAAAACCATTGTTTTTCCTGGATTATTTTGCAACAAGTCATCTTGATGTCGACCTAGATGAAACACCAAGCATAGCGCTAATATCCTCCTTAATTATGTATTGATGCACTGAAAAAATTAGCTCTCCTGCAGTAGTTTGCTTATGAGAAAACATGCAAACGCCTAGGTGGCATATCCTAGGTAGCGAGGAAAAAAACAAAATTCAATCTTAGACCCCGAGTCAAGCTATGGATCAGGACATGAGTCAGCAAACAAATCGACACATTAAATGTAGATGATGAGCTCCTTCTTGGTTATATATGCAGACTGCAAATCTTTCTGCCAGATACCCTATCAATGATCCAGGTGCTGAGATTACAGATGTCAAAAGGAAAGTTTTAGATAGACATGGTTGTAAATATTATGTGCTGGTGAAGGTGCCAAATGTATAGCTCTACAGATAAAGAGCAGGATTACAAATCTAGAGAAGCTTATAGGGTTTTCAAAGCGCCTCTTTAACCATCGAAAAAAGAGCTTTCAATGGCTTACTAACCACAAATTTTGGTCCCCAAGCTACCGAAATCATAGAGACTGGAAAAGTGCTCTTTGTTTGTGCCAGAAATTGTTTCCAGACTACAAATAAACAAGCCAACACAATTTCAAATATTCAATCAAACAAAACTAGGTTTTTAGGGTTTTTGAAAGGTTTTTCTGGTTGTGAAGTTTGGTGACAAAAGGGAATACATTCATATGCCAAATAGGAACTAAATCACAAGTAAAGAATAACTGAGATGCATAATATAATAACCATGTATCCAATAGAACATAACATTGAAGTTCATCCACAACTGACAAGCACTACAAGCATAAAGACTATAAACCAGCAATGAAATTATCAATTGTGTAGCTAAACAAGCTAGAAATGAAGCCAAAACACAGACTGAAGGGTAAAATGGAGCATATATTTCATAATCTGTTCATCAAATACACATGAGAGTCAAGTACTTAGCTTATCAATAAGTCAAGAGACCTCCTCAAGCCATCCAAAAGTCGAACCCTTTGTTCTATTTGTGACCTTCCTAAATACTGTCTTTCAAAATTCAGTTAGAGTCTAAACCCTAACTGTTTTTAGCCTACTCATCGATAGGATATTGTCAATATAATAATTACAAAAATAAAATACTCATCAAAACATAAAAATTAACTGTTTTTGCTAACAATGCTCAAAGGTCTTTAGCAGCTTCTGCCAATAAAGCTATCCCATCTAAGGCTTGGGCCTTTTTCCTAGCTTTCTGCTGCTCAGCTTCCTTCTCTGTCATTCTTCTTGTAAGCTCCTTATTCTGTTGCTGTATATTTCTGATAGTTTGTTTTAATTCTGCACACTGTAAATCTGTACTTCTTTTTGTTTTTAGGGCCTCTTTGGAGACTGCAATAAGTTCTTGGTAGTGATCATTTACTTCTTCTAGGTCTTCCCTGAGTATTTTATTAGCTGTAATCAAACCATCATTTGTTTCTTACATATACTCTATTTGATGTTTATATTTCTTGATGGCTCTTTGCAAATTTTCCTTCTCTGAGTCAAAGGCCTTGCTTCCTGTTGTACTTTGTAGTTCACTAGGCAGCCATGGGATGTTCAGCTTTCTGAATTTTTCCTCATCCTCTGGCAGTAGCTCTATGGAAATATCATGAACACTGGGGTTTTCTTGATTATCTATTTCAGCAAGAGCATTTTCATCCATCAATAGCTTGTTTTCTGAATAATAAATCTATGTTTCATCTTTTTGCTGTTCCCTCAACAGTTTACTTTGAATTTCTAAAAATACAGCAGAAAATTTAGTCCTAGTGAGGCTAGATTCTTCTTTTTTCTTCAATGGTTTCTTCCCTTTGCTGTCACCCTTGCTAGACTCGAGCTTTTCATCTGAGGAAGAAGTGTCAATCATGGTTATCCCTTCTGTATTCAACTTAGGGTTTAATAACTTCTTCATGTTTAGCCTCAATTTGTTTTTGGATCTAGTTTTGGGTCTCCAGCCTGGGGCAAACTCTCCTACCATCTTTAAAATTTTTCCTTGATGCATGATAGAGGCAAATTCTTTAACCTTGATCTTATTTTTCTTTGGTATTATTGTCTTATCCTCCTGACTATAGAACTCCCTGTGTGTTCCAACCCTAGCCTTAGCACTGATAGTCAACTCATCTCCTTCCAACAAATATGCTTCATCTTCTGATAAGATGGTAATTGGACTTCGTTGTTGGACCTTAGTATTTTCTTCATCTCCTAAAACCTTTTCTGTAAGAACAATTTTTTCATGAATGAGTGCTTCATTTTGAACAGGCTGGGTTTCCTTATGTATAAACAGCAAATTTTTGTTCTCACTGTCAACTCGAGGGTGCTGAGATTCATAATCTCCTTTTGAAGATTCTTCCACATCCTCTAACTTGACACATTTTTCATCTTCAGCCTTCACTTTTTGTCTTAATTTTATAATTAGGGTTTGTCCCTTATCAACCTGCTTTCTGGTAGGCTGTCCTTCATGGTTATTTTGGAATCCAGACCAAAAGAGAAAGTAGTCCCAAGTCTTTATTTCTTTCTGCAGAACACCGCTAATAATAAGCTTGATCAATCCATGGTGAAAGATGGACTGGGAAGTGTGGTCATGATGTTCTTTGATCCTGCTGGACATTTTCTGCAAGCTCTTTAGCAAGAAGAAAGGGAGATTCATCCTTGTTTCACCACTAAGGTGTTGAAGAAACCTAAAATGATACTTGAAGACAAAAGCATACCTCCCTTCACATGTAATGTAGCTTTGTAGAACCTTGATAGGCTCTACCCATTCAGCTCTGAAATTATGGATGAGCACTCCCTTGCTCCAATCTAGAACAATGCCAGGCAATAGATACCTTTGGGAATTGAAGGTAAATGGAACCTTTTTGAACCAAAGCTCTCCTTCATTCTTGACCCCTATGGCTTTAGCCACCAACTCTACAGTTAATTTGAACTTCAGAATATCAAATGATACTATATCTTGGTTATAACATTGAGCACATTTATGAGAGACTTCGGTATTATATCCATCAATATTTTTAAAGAAGTTCAACACACCCTGGAAACTTTTCTATCCAATTCAGTTCAGTGGGTTCAGCCCTGTTGGTCTTCCCACTCTTCTTCATCTTCTCTCCCAAGGCTTGATGATGCTTCTGTGTGATTTTCAGAACCTGTTGGTGTCTTCACAGCCTATTTTCCTCAAGCTTTCACAGCTTTGGCAGTCAATTCTTCCTTGAACTCTCACTAGCTGATTGTCCTCGATTTTAACAGTCTATTCTATTATCAATTCAGGGAATATTTTTGTGCCAAACTTGGATAATTTAGGTCAAACAGAGCACCAAAGGTCTTTAACAGGTCTGTTGCTGAACTTCACTAATATCAAATGCTTCTTATTTAGACCTTTTGGACTGATATCTCACTGTTGGGAGTTCGTTGAATACATGAATTTACGTTTTTCTTTAACAATTTAACATTATAAGGCTTAACAGAAAAAACCCCAATTTAACAAGCCATGACCAAGGTCACGCGGGACACCTCACTCCCAGCTTGCTGCGGGTGTTAAAAGTTGATTCTTGGACTAGCTGAATGTCGAATTTAAAACTCCAGGTGTCTTTGAGTCATCAGCTCACCTCCAACCGTCATGCTGCAAAGCCCTAATTTCCTTCTTCAAATGCCAATTCCGATTCTTCAGCAATGTGTCTTCATTCCAGCGTCTCCACTAGCTTCATAATGCTTAATCGAGAACTTCTTTCCCGTCAATCTCGCCTCATTCCACTGTCTGTCATGATTTTCCATGCCTTTACTTCTGACTGCCACGATCTCCCTCACGTCATAGCCAACACCTATTCACATGATTATCTTGGTGAAACACATATCAAACCTACCTACACATGTGATTAGTCATCCCAGGAGCGAAATCATTGGAGAATTTGGCGTAAAAACTGACAAATTTTGCACCCACGATTTTCTTGTAGCGCGACAGTGCAAAATTTTAACCGTTGCGCTACAAGAAAGTTTAAAAATCAAATTTTGTGCTATTTGACCCCTAATTTAACTTTAAATTAGGTTTATATGATAAACCTTGATCTTAGAATTATTCATGAAACTATTAATCGACATATACCCTATAGAACACTTCAAGACATAAGAAAAACAAAAATAATGAAAACCTAGAGGCAAAAAGTCAGAATTTCACTCTAAATCAAAATTCCCTAGAAGTAAGCAAATGAGCAAGCTTCAAAAAATCACAAGCAAAATATAAGACCGAAGAAAACAAATTCATGACTTAACACTCTTAATTTTTCCTAGATCAGGTTTTCTTGTTTCCATATCATTTGGAAAAGCTTCTAAATGAAATATAATAGTTAAATTGATGAATATCAATAATCCCTTTCCATATTTTAAGGTAGATATTAAGGTAAACAAGATAAAAGGCCTTTTTATTTTTCGTCAAAAAGCATCCAGCTGTCAAAGGATGAGTTCGATTACTTGATCATCTCATCAAAGTGTTGAAGATTGTTAAAGATATTGCATATTTGTTGAATATTATTTGAGATAAGGATTTGACCTTCAAAATAGGATCTTTTCCTATTCTCTTGTAATTTGTTTTGACTGGCTATTTTTAGCAAATCAGATCCATTTTGTTAGGATCTGAAACTGTTTTGTAAAGGATATAAAGCCTAAGACTTTAGAAGAAGTAGGGATTCGAATTTGGATACTTTTCCATACTTGTACTCTTAGACTTCTCATTTCATGATCAGTAATATAAGCTTCTTTTGCCATTACTTGTTCAGATTTTCATCTTCTTGTCTATTCTATACTTGCACCTGAATGTCAAATTCATGTTAATTCTATTTGTCTGATGTTTGATAACTGTCAACTTGTCAATACATCCATAAACTAGAATTTGCAAGTACTTTACTTGGTTTATCTAGCCATTCATATATACTTTGTGTGTATGTTTCTACTAGTAAATTAAGTGTTCTTCGTAAATTCATTTATTTACAACTCTCTGAACAGTGATAGTTAAAAGCCTTTTCAATATAGTTGTGTTCATACATGTCTTGAGTGAGTGAGGTTTGATTTAGTCATCCGACTTGATCCATTTGAGTGAATCATTAAGATATAGTTGAGTCACCATGCATCTTCGAGCTACAACCTAGAAGAACTTCCTAGAGTGATAACATTTTGGCGATGTTTTCCAGAGAGAGGAGATTGAAGCTTAGCTTCCCTAGGAGAACGACATAGATCCAGGTTTGATGATAGACAAAGCTTGGACATGATCTTGGTTGTAATCATCTATCTGGTGACTCCATGAAGGAAAAATTCATTGGAGACTCCACAATATTTAGAATTCAAAAGCATTTGTTTTTCTTTTGGCTCGGAGGTTTGCACCTCTTGACTTCTCTTTAGTTCCTGGTTTCCCACATCCAGTACCCTATGTGTTCGAATGCAGATATTTTCTACCTATATTCAAAGAGGAGAAAGAAGACAATTCTGCATAATACCTCCTCAAGTTTCATGAATGCATGGATCTATGAGATCAATAGCATGAATATGTCCATATGAAAATGTTCATGTATTCATTGTATGGTGATGCACATTAGTGGTATTTTTATTTACCTCCTTCCAGCATTTCATCATTGAAGGATTTTCATAGAGCATTCACTGAGCACTACAAAAAGTATTTTTTAGATGAGTTTGCATTTGGAAATTGCTGTGATGAATATGAATTGCATTATAAGGTTGAAAATGTAAATAGAGATGGATCTCTCCCTTACAATACGCAACAGCCCTTCAATGATCTTCAAGATGATGCACTTTCCCATCAACATAAACTAGAAATGGATTATAAAGGAGTTGAATGTTTGTTTACTATCATTAAATCTGATTGTTGTGAATTTGAAGAATTGATTTCTTTAACTACACATGGAAACAATCAGCTTTATGCTGGTCAAAATACCATTGAAATCAGTAAGGCTATCCCGCAATTTTCAAATTTGTAGACTAAGGAAAGTGGTAGTAACCATGAGGAACAAATTTTTTAGGGACGATTTAATATTCAACTAGAACATCATGAGGATCCTCCTTATCCTTATGAATATGTTGTTTCAAATTATGATGAGGAACAAGGTGAGATTTTTCCAAATATTTTTCATGATCCTATTGCTGATACTTCTATACAAGAAGCTTCATCTCTGTCATTAAGATCTTATCTTGATGCTCCTATCTTCGACCAATACAGTGATGAGGAAGAAGATGTTAAGATTTGTGAAGAATTATTGTTTACTCAAATTTCATCTAGTTCTTCTTTTCAGCAGAGAGATGATAAAAAGTGTGTGCATGCTGTGATTGATGCTTGTTACAAATCTGTTGTTCAAAAGTCCAATAAAGATTTTTTGGTTTTGATATATCCTGCAAAGATATTATTGTTGAAGAGGAAATTGTTAGATGTGATAGGCCAACATATAATCATGATGAATTCAGATTACGTATAAATAGTGAAGGGGAGAAGAAGGATCCAGATCAGTAGTCCATCCTATATGTTTCTTTGACAGAGGTTGAACAGTCCACTTCTAGCATTGAGATTAGTGAAAGCAATCAGCAACAACATTTCAGTCTTCAGTTGGAACAATTGCTTGAAGAGGTATTATTTTATGATTTTGATGACCTTATTACTGATTATCTGGAGTTTATGAGCCACATAGATCATAAAATATTCATGTCAGATGAACATTGGTTCTATCATATGTTTAAACCACATGTATGTTGGTTATGGATTCCATTATTTTTTGGGTCAAGATCAAGGAGGATATTAGTAAATCATTTTCTTACAGGGCTTCATTCCAAGTATGCTTTTACTTAATAAGAGGTAGTACAGTTGGTTAGCATAGGAGTTATAAGAAGAGTAAACTCTTCATATGAGCAGATATATTATGTTGAGTTGATTTCTTGAATAAGAAAAGCAACCTACAGGTAGGCTACAGGTTTGCACGGGATTAGTTGTAAAGGCTAGATGACTCCATAGCCCAATGGAACACTAGAGGATAGTTTTGAATTTTTTTTTTACAGGAAAGGCATTGGATATGTGGTTCTTGAAAGCTCACAGGGAGTCTTTCATCCATGAGTAGGAGCCATATGTTAGCGACCAAAATAAAATGGACTTTTGAGAGCGTTTTTTATCTCTCTCTGTTTCACTTATTGCTTTTTTCAACCTTTTGGTGAGTGTCTTAACCTCCATTTATTCAAATCAACTCTAGAGTGATCAATTTTTCCAAGCATCCTTTGGCTCTTCCCTCTTGACCTATAATATACCAACTATCAACAATGGTCACATTTGTTATCCCTAATATATGTTTATTTGATTGTCAAATACAAAATATATTTTATATATTTTGTTTTTTATGATTTCATCAAAATGTGGTATGTGCACATAAGTCTCTTATTATTAAACTTAATATATATCACATATGCAATTCCAAGTAAATTCACAAGTCGAGTCCACATGTCAAAGCCCAGCGCTGAGTGCCAAGTCTACCACACACTCTACTCATCAGCAAGTTATATAAGCAGTTGCATTATTAAAGACATGAATCAAGCTGCATGTCAACGATGTTCACTATTCATGGAACTGCGGAGGGCATGTAACTCCATTTTTATGCAAAGACCCCTCCCAAAATATCATTTTCCTTTTCGGAGTTGTCCTTTGTATCTATCTCGTCTTTAAGTATTTGCTACCCTCTATCCGAAATAAACATTTTATCCACCCATTTTCTCTATTTGTATTGGCATTAATGGCACCATTTCGCATGACTTAGTATTTTCTTCTATTATGTTAAAATCCCAATAAAAAATGCATCTTCAAGTCCTCACATCAAACCCCCAAGCCCTAGCATCAACCCACATTTCAGTAAGCAAGTATGAGTACAATGGGAAGTCGAGGATTAATTGGCTAGTAAGGATGTAGGGGGGGATAATTTTACCACTGGTAGTTGTCGATAGTCAAAGGTTTACATACAAGGATGCAGGGGTTGACATTGATGCCATCATAGAGTTGGTGAAGAGAATCGCTAAAATGGCTCCAGGAATTGGCGGTTTTGGAGGTATTTTTCCCTCTGGGGATTCATTTCTAGTAGCTGGTACAGATGGAGTCGGGACTAAATTGAAGATTGCATTTGAAACTAGTATCCATGATATAATTGGAGTTGATTTGGTGGCTATGAGTGTGAATGATATTGTTACGTCTATGGAAAAACCATTGTTTTTTCTGGATTATTTTGCAACAAGTCATCTTGATGTCGACCTAGCTGAAACACCAAGCATAGCGCTAATCTCCTCCTCAATTATGTATTGATGCACTCACAAAATTAGCTCTCTTGCAGTAGTTTGCTTATGAGAAAACATGCAAACGCTCAGGTGGTAGATCCCAGGTAACGAGCAACAAATCAAACTACAATATCGTCAAGCTATGGATCAGGCCATGAGTTAGCAAACAAGTCGACACATTAAATGTAGACGATGAGCTCCTTCTTGGTTATATATACAGATTGAAAATCTTTCTGCCAGATACCCTATCAATGATACAGGTGTTGAGATTACAGGTGTCCAAAATAAAGTTTTAGATCGACATGGTTGTGAATCTTATGTGCTGGTGAAGGTTCCAAATGTATAGCTCTGCAGATAAAGAGAAGGATTACAAATCTAGACAAGCTTACAGGGTTTTCAAAATGCCTCTTTAACAACCAAAAACAGAGCTTTCGGTGGCTTATTAACCATAAATTTTGGTCCCCAAGCTACCTAAAGCGCAGAGACTGGCAGAGTGCTCTTAACTTTTCCTAGATCAGGTTTTCTTGTTTCCAGATCATTTGGAAAAGGTTCTAAATGAAATATAATAGTTAAATTTATGAATATGAATATACCTTTCCATATTTTAAGGCAGATATTAAGGCAAATAAGATAAAAGGCCTTTTTATTTTTGGTCAACAAGCATCCAACTGTCAAAGGATGAGTTCAATTACTTGATCATCTCATCAAAGTGTTGAATATTGTTGAAGATATTGCAGATTTGTTGAAGATTATTTGAGATAAGGAGTTGACCTTCAAAATAGGATATTTTCCTATTCTCTTGTAATTTGTTTTGACTGTCTATTTTTAGCAAATCAAATCCAATTTCTTAGTATCTAAAACTGTTTTGTAAAGGCTATAAATCCTAATACTTCAGAAGAAGTAGGGGTTCGGATTTGGAGACTTTTCCATACTAGTACTCTCAGAATTCTCAGTTCATTATCAGTAATATAAGCTTGTTTTTTCATTACTTGTTCAGATTTTCATCTTCTTGTCGATTCTATACTTGCACCTGAATGTCAAATTGATGTTAGTTCTATTTGTCTAATGTTTGATAAATGTCAACTTGTAAATACATCCATAAACTAGAATTTGCAAGTACTTTACTTGGTTTATTTGACCATTCATATGTACTTTGTGTGTATGTTTCTACTAGTAAATTAAGTGTTCTTCGTAAATTCATTTATTTACAACTCTCTGAACATTGATAGTTAAAATCCTTGTCAATATGGTTGTGTTCATGAATGTCTTGAGTGAGTGAGGTTTTATTTAGTCATCTGACTTGATCCATTTGAGTGAATCATTAAGATATAGTTAAGTTACCAGACATCTTTGAGCTACAACCTAGAAGAGTTTTCTGGAGTGATAACAGATTGGTTTTTTTATAATCCACAAAAGATCAAAATGGATGGTGGGGATTGATTCCAAAGACAGAGATATGATAGTCTAGAAGAGATCCGTGATGAAACCTACAAGGGAGATAACAAATCTACAAAGATCCATGAGATCCACACCAAAAAGTAAATCGACGGTCATAGAGAAGGCTGCGAAGATCCAATGGTTGGAAATATTGCGAAGGAAAAGTTGAGAGGATGAAACTTTGGAAAGTTGGTCAGGCATCCTACATCCCACAAGCCGCATCTGGAAATAAATTCACAGGGAGGAAACTTTGGAAAGTTGGTTAGACATCTCGCATCCCACAATATGGAAAGAGGGAACTACTGAGATTAGTTCTACTAAAGCAGATCGACGGTGTGGAAAGGAACATGTAGAAAGAAAGCTACGGGGATTCAACTTTGGAAAGTTGGTCGGGCATCCCACATCCCACAATCTGGAAAGATCAAATGACCGATATTAGTTATGCTAAAGCAGATCGACAGTGCAAAAAGGAACTTGCGGAAATAAGCTTGTGGAAAGGAGCATGCAAAAAAGCAGTTTGCGAAAAGGGAAAAATGGACAGTCGACATCCCGCATCCCGCAAAGTAGAAGATCAATAGTCAGGAAAATGATCAACGAATATCAACTATGGGTATTCGTTGATGAGGAAATCGTGTTGGGGAAGTACGATTTCAAGAAGAAATATGTAGAGTAGATCAACAATCTGAAGAGATTTGAATATAAGATCAACAGTATGGATTGTTTCTAGAGAAGGAGAGTGCGGAAACAACAGACGACGATAAATAGGGTTGCGGAAACGAATTCTGAGCTGTGGGAAGAATGAAATGTTTCCATTGTTGAAGAAGATGTGACGATTGAGCGGTTGGATGATGATTGGGTGTGTTTGTAAATAAACAGTCATAATCCAAAATGAAAGACTGCAGCAATGAAGAGTTGCGTTGATACAAAGTAAGTATAGGGTATTTAAATGAATTAATATGTAAAGAATTATTTTTATCAGTCAGTAAGTTTGATAGAGTCCAAAGTGAATAGTTTACAGCTATTCCAAAAGTCTGAGAAAATCATATTAGGGTGGCAGGGTGGCTCTAGCGTAGGCCACAGGTCTACAGGGGGTCAAATCCTCCTTTCCAGTCGTAGCTGGAGAACAGGGTGTCACAACATCCTTGTCTATAGAAGCAGGAAGAAATACCATAGGGGTGTTACAGCATCCTATTTTGCAGTTGCAGGAAAAACCTAGGGTGTGATTTGCATCCTTTCTGTAGTATCAGATAAACAATTTTATAAAACTTATATTATTAATGAGTTTGTGTTGGTGGTTTTCTCTTTGAGGTTTCCATGATAAAATTTGTGTCTTAATTGTTGATTATTGTGTGTTTTAATTGAAAAAGGGTCAATACTGATTCACCCCCCCCTCTCAGGATTATGGGATAAACCAACAGTTCAATACTCTATCTAGCCCCATGGATGGTGCACCTCCTAACCCATTTCAGGGAGGGTGGTCGATAGTGGAATTATGTTAGTTCCACCCATCATTTTGAGTATTCCTTCTGTTGGACCTACAAGTCCTGGTCCTAGTGGGACCTTTGCCACCACACACACTGCTGCTTGTTCTCTACCCACTAGTGGTGTCCCCACTCCAACCACCTTGGTTCCTACCATCCCACCATTTATACATGGGGGCAGTGGCCCTTCCACTTACATCCTGGATATTCCTACCATCCTAGTGACTACTCCTAATGTCAGAATTCAACCTTATCCACTCCCATTCACCCATGGCAACTACATTCCTACTAGTGCCAAGACAATTGTTGGTCCTTCTCGATACACTTTCGGTTCTAGTCTACCATTGTTGGATAGAATCAACCTGCCTAATTTGGCACAGTTGAAAAATGACCCATTCATCATAACCCACTATGGCCTCCCATGCCTACCAAAATCCCTTCATAAATCCCTAAGTTTGAAGGAAAGGAGGGAGAGGACCCTAAAAACCACATTATGTCATTCCACTTATGGTGTCTATCTAACAACATAGTGGATGATTCAATATGATTGTGGATATTCTAGCACACACTCACAAGTGTTGCAGCCAAGTGGTATATTGAACTACCTCATGACACCTACCCAGATGTTTCCTCATTAGCCTCGACATTCCTTTAATACTTCTACTTACCCGTCTGTTATGATCAGGTCATGTAAATCTTATTATGTTGTAGACAAACCACAGCTACCCATATCATGTATCATATCCATGAATGGCGTCATTGTCGTGGCTTGTGTAATATCCAGTTAGATGATAGGAATTTTCAATATTGGTTTCTCAAAACCTTACTTCCTCCTATCGTCAAGGATGTTGCATCTGAGCACCCACAAACCAAGGAAGAAGCCATCCTGAAGATACAAAATTTTGGTCTCATCTATGCCCAATTGGTTTACCTGTATACCATTATACATAATGCTCCCTGTGTTGGATCCTCACGTCAAGATACGCCATGGGATTCCAATGTCACTGATGGAGTCATCGACTCTATTACTTAGCATCCCCACTTTTACTCAACCTCTCCTTTGATGCCACCCATTATGGTAACACCCTTAGTATTGTTTTCCAACCTAGTTACACCCCTGATTTTTCATGCATGATGGATCAGTATGGAGCCACACCTACCTATGTGTCTCCTACACTAGTTCCTCACGTTCATTGGCCAAATTGCTTGGAACTTGCATGTAATGGATAGACGATGGGGTTTGTAGCCCCTCCAGCTGCTCCTTCCTATTACCCACCACTTATGTAACCTACACCCACTCCAACCTTGACTCCTCCTATTCCCCAAGGGTAGGTCTACAATCAACAAAATTCCCCTAATCAACCTACCCCCAATAAACAACAAGGGAAGGGAAGACAAAAATGTGGTAGGAATCAGGGAAACCAATCTCAATGAGGTGGCCAACAACCCAACCCTCCAAACAATAATGGAGAAAACCCCCCTGCACAGAATCCCAAACATCCCCTAGATCTGGGAAGAACCCTTAGTTGTGGACTAACCATATGTACGCCATTGGTAACACTTACAACCATTATACACACAAGTGTTCGCATATGAATCATGTAAATCATATACTCCAAACCAATAATCAACATGATCCGAACGTGACTGCTCTAGCACAACAAAACCTTGCACCCCAAGGTCCTCTGCCTATGGTGCTGAAAAACCCATTTGGGAAACCAAGGTATGGTTACAACCCAACCCTTGGCACCACAAAACCCCATAACCACTTCTGCACCACTACCCATTGATCCTAGTGCCCATCAACTTATGACGTTATCGTTTGATGTCAACCTCCAGACTCAACGAAACTAGTATGGGTCCACCATGGAAACCATTAACCCCTCAGTGACATATACCTCCACCACTCTTGCTATGTCTTTAAATTTTCCAAGGCCCCCTATGGACGATACTGCCAAAGTCCCATGATTCCCTTTGCGTCGCATCGCAAACAACCACATTGCCAGAGCCGTGCTCAACTACAGTATAGTTGATGACTTGGCCCAGTCTCCCTCAGCCATGTCCACTCTGGAAGTTATTAAAACTTTTACTTCACAAAGTAAATCTTTGCTATCCATGTTAGGTGTTTTCGATCCCTCTTATTTCTTGTTGATCACTTTCGACTTAAATCAAGGAGAACCCTATATGCCATCATCCGTATCTTTCCAATTTACTGTCACTATTCGGAATTTGGTCATTCATAGGTGCATCATTGATGAGGGAGACTCCACCTATTTTATGTCAACCTTTATTTGGCATAAACTTGGATCCCCAACCCTTCAACCTTCTACAACTTCCTTTCATGCCTACGATGGTTGTGTTTCTCAACCACAAGGCATTCTCATGAATGTCCCCATCGAGTTAGCCAGAAAAAATTTGTTGATTGAAATTGAATTTTTCAATGCCCAACTTGATTACAGCCTCCTCCTAGGATGCAATTATATGTATGCAATGCGAGATGTTTTCTCTACCATATTTTGAATCTTGATTTCCCCCCATGACGGGAAGATCATGAACATCGACCAACTGACATATTACAACCCTAAGGGACCGACCACTCCAGAACACATCCTCCATACTGTTGACACTACCATTGAAAGTGTTTCCATACCTTACTTGTTGTTGGCCTAGAATTATTTTCCAACGCTCCATTGATGGACACCTTTTTTTCTTTACCACCTCCTCCTTTGCCGACTAACATATCGAATTTTTGCACTATCATGAATGGTAACATTTCGACCACCTCGCAACCTCAAAGAAAGTACTAGGGGAGTTATTTGGGTTCATTCCCCATACACATGATCCCCTTATTTTTTTCACCATCTGGTATCATGAGAAATCCTGTCATGGCTACTCTCAACCTTTCGGGTTTCACTTTGGGTATTGTTGTAATCTCACAGATCAGATAAGGTTACCAATAATACACACTAAAATATACATATATAATAGAGACAAGAGATAAGAACAAAATGGGTGAACTAATAGATTATATTACATGAATGAGTCCATCCAACACCGAGAACTGAACTGAGTTCTCATCTGGCTCAACAACCTAATATATATGATTACAGATCGGTTGCAAAATAACTACCTGTCGGTTCGGTGAACTGACACGACCTTAGGTGGCCGATCTAGTCTCTAGTTTAGTCGGTCGACTGACTTAGTCGATTGATCGACTAAGTTGGCTCATCGACTTAGTCAGCTGATCGAATAAGTCAGTTATCCTTCAAGTTGACTTATCGACTTGCTCCTTCTACATCTCCCCCATGAACAAAACGTTTCTTCATCTTGAAGAAACAGGGAGGTACAAAATTCTTCATGGCTGGTCTTAATAGTTATTATGGTGGGATATGAAGTCTGATGGTCAGTATTTTCTATACACATACTTCTACAATGGCTGGGGCTGTTACTACGAGGTGATGTTGGAAATCTTTCCAACTCTGCAAAATTTTCTGGATGTTGATGGTGAGTGTGGTCAATCCTGATAAGATTGACATCTTCTTTGAAATGGAGACTTCAGCTATCCTCTCCATGTCGAGACCCATAAACTGGTCCTTCTCCTCTGTAGTCTCAATAAGTCATTTCATCTGCGGGTAGATGATGTCCACTTTCTCCAAGTTAGGGAGAGCTTGTTGCACCCACTGATGTGCTTCCCTTTCTAGTCTCTGCAGTTTGGTAGTTTCAAGCACTATTTGTTCTTCTATTGTCGTTCTGAGTGCTTCCTCAGTGGTTTTCCTGCTTTCTAATGCCTAAATCCCTTGTCAAGTCTGCCAAGTCTACTGATAGACTTTCCCATAGTAATTAGTCCAGTCTCTTAGTATTTCTTCAGTTACGACAGACTCCTCCATATGATCTTGTAGCACTTTACAGGCTTTAGAAAAGGCAATGCGTTGTGCCATTAGGAGTTAGGCAGTTTCCTCTTTTTGTTCCTCCTTTGTTTCCTGAATGTGAGCTTGGAGTGTCGACACCATGCTCTCAAATAGCTGATACGCCCTTTCGAGCGGTTTTTCTGTGTCAAACTCTACAGGGCCTAGCATGACGCACTGGGCTAGATTCCTACATCTATGGAGGAACTCGACTTGTTCTACATTCTGGTCGTTAAGTTCCTTACATCTTTGCTCACTTCTCATTTTTTCTTCACCTGCTAGGGTCTTCAGAAGTTGTCCTAGCTCTAGGTTGATTAGGGAAGTTACATCCTTTAATTTTATGTGGACCCTTGATGGCTGTCCATGGTGCTCCTTCTTATGTTTCTCCTTCCTCTTCTTATGCTTTTCTTTTTCTACTTGTGTCGGCACCTATGTACCTGCAACATTCGAGTCAGGATTTTTGGTTTGTGTGATAGTGGCTGATGGTTTCTGTGGTTTGGGTAGTGGGATGGCTACCACTTCTGGTTATTTGGATGCAGCTGGTTGTGGTGGGCCTTGCTCTGAGTCAGGGGGTGGTGGTGGTGGTGGAGATGGTGGTGGTGGTGATGGAGTTGGTAAATGGTCGGGGGTGATTGGATTGGGGGAAGTGTGGGTGAGTGGTGGATTGTTGGGGTGGGGAGGTGAGTCTAAGTCAAAGAACATTTGGCTAATTTTTTGGGCTATGACCTCCTCATTTTCTTGTCCTCCAGTTGGGGTAGTGGCTGGTGGGTCGGCTTGAGGTATGGTCGGTGTGATAGTTGAGGTCCGACGTGCAATCACTTCAGCTTCCTTGTTGGTATTTCTCTTGAAAGTCGACGTGATGGTTGCAAAGGTTCTGGACTGGGCTTCATGTCCTGGTTGGTATCCATCGACCGTAAAAAAAGGTGCTCTGGTGGATATCTTCTGGGCCAATGTAAGTAACTGAGGAAGTTTATGTCGTCGTATGGGTGGTGTTAGCTTTCTTTGGTCGACCCGTGAGGGCTCCTGCGTTGACGAATATTTGGAACTGGGCTTTGACTAGTATTTTATTTGTTGTGGCATCCTCTATTATGTCAAGGGAAGTGGCTCCCAGTTCTTCCTCATATTCTGATGAGTCTTCAAGGATAATCTTGCGCTTACCTTTTCCTTGTTGTTGTTGTTGTGTCTTGAGCTTCTTCTGGGACGCTTCTATCTCTTTTGATAATTTTCTAATGATACCTTTTGTGACAGCATACTCTAGATTTTCAGGCTTTGTCTCTTCCCTTGGCTCTTGGGTCGAGATGAGACTTTCTGTAGCCAGAGGAATTACCTGCTTCTCTGGTTGTGGCTCTGCGGTCTAGGGTTCTACCCTCTTTGCAGTCGGAGGTTTGATGGTTATTTGAAGTTGGACGGTGTCTTTGACTGGTGTCTCATCTGACACAAAGGTGCTAATATAGAGTTTGAGCTCATAGTCTTCCTATTTTTCCTAGTTTGTGAGTGGTTCCTCGATCAAGAAGTCAACCTGATTTTCTACTGCTGGTACTAGTAATTTGGTTTTTTCCTGTTGAGACAGTTCCTGAGATAGTAGTTAAGGGCTTTGGCATTTGAGTTGTCACCCTGCATGTACCACACTGAGGTATGGTCGAGCTCTAGTTGGATGTGGGAGTTTGTCAGTATATTTCTTTGGATGTTTTGAGGCACCCTCCATCTAGTTGTGTAGACTTTGAGCTATTGAAGCCAGTTCTCCAACAGTACTTTCCCATGCTTAAGCTCCTGCAAGGTTCCTCTCTAGGATAATGGCTTAAATCTCCACATGTGGAACCTCGATGGTTCCTGAAAGACTAGACTCCCCGCTGGGCAGATATGGTACATGACTATCCATAAGATTAGGGAGGGGAACTTGATGATTCCCCCCATTTCTTGGCATATTTCACAGATGGTCTTGACCATGTCGGCTACATATTCATCCCATCTCTATGCCCTTCCATCTTTTGTGATGGTGTCGACAACTTCTAGAATGTCCAATTTAAGGTCACTGCCTCGACTTGAAAGGGTGAGTGTTAATACAATTATTTTGGCCATAATTTGTGGCATTCAGGTTGTGATTTGGCTAATCATCAACCCCTTGGAGTTCTTACCCGAAGATGACCCAGTGAGTTCCTCGACTAATCCTTCTTTGATAACGACCGATACTGGGTTTCCTTAATTGGAGAGACTGGTCAGCTTGGAGATGACTTCTCCAGAGATGTCGATCAGTTGGTCGAAGTAGAACCAACCATTGTGGTACCGGTTGATGATGAATTTTACAGCAGTTTCCTTCATGCCACCAAAGTTGTCCATGAGTGGTGCATTGACATAGCTGAATATAGTGCTGTGTTTTATTTTCTCTGCGGCTTGAGTGGCAGTTTTGTTTACATAGGCCCATTCTTGCATCTCGACCCATAGTTTTTTCCATGAGCCTTTCTGTACCTTGGCATTCTTAATGTTTTTCAATCTGCGGACTAAAGGTGTATCCGTAGCCTGTAGTTCCTTGGATTTTGTCAAGGATCTAGTTTGTTTGGGGGCCATTGTGTTAGTTTGGTGGTCAATTTCACTTAGGGGTTCTCGACGTTTAGTCGACTGGATGCTCTGATGCTCTCTCGGTATGGATTGCGGTGAATGATCCTTTGGTGATCCAGTATTTATAGGCGATGCTGTGGATGTGTGCGTCAATGGGTGTATGAATGGCAGACATGATGTTCCAGCTGGAATACTTGAGTGTGCGTTAATGGTGAAATACTTTTGGCGGTCGATGTCATGAATGCGTGATGGGACTATCGAGGTCATCGGTCGAGGTCGGTTATGAGAATGGTTGATGGAAGTGGTCGGTCGATGAAAATGGTCGATGGTGTTATGTTGATGGGCATGATGTCGATTGTCGAAATGGTAATTTCCTGTCATGGCTTTTTGTATGTACAGTATTTTTGGCTGTTGAATTTTTAATTTTTTATGTCTTTTGGTTGACGGTTATGGTCGTTATATGATTTTTTTTTTTGTAAGTTTCTGTAGCATTTTAGTCGGGCTTCATTAATGAGCTTCTGAAATACTATGCCCTATAACGTCCTTAGTCGGACTGATCCGTTGGGATGTATGTCTTCAACAACGTAAGGTCCCATCCATTATGTGTGGAGCTTTTTAGGTTTGCCTTTTAGTTGACTATTGTATAGTAAAGCAAGGTCTTCGATCGACAAGTTTTTGTTTTTGATGTTTTGGTCGTGCCATGCTTTCTGTTGTTGTTTTTGTATTTATTGATGGTGTATTGCCATTAGTTGGTGCTCTTCAAGTTTGCTTAGTTGCAATAGTTAGTTATTTCTTCCTTGTTTGACATCGATATGTAGTATTTTTGTGATGATAGGTGTCTGTTTTCGGAAGTGTAGTGGAACTACTGCTTCTTGTCCATAGACTATTCGAAAAGAAGTTTGGTCAGTCGATCGTTTATATGTTGTTCTGTATGCCCATAGAACTGTAGGTATTTTCTCATCCCAGTCATCCTTATTAGCATTACATATTTTGGTTAGTCCTCTTGTTAATGTTTTATTAAATGCTTCAATTGCTCCATTAGACTGAGGATGGTATGATGTGCTCTAATGATGGTCGATTTGAAACTGGTCGGTTAGGGTTTTGATAGTTCTATTGATGAAGTGTGTTCCCTGGTCACTAATCAGAGTTAGTGGACATCCAAATCTAGTGATGATATTCTCATAGATAAACTTAGCAGCTATCTCACTAGAACATGTGTCGGCTGGTTCAGCTTCTGCCCATTTAGTTACATATTTGACTGCAGTTATGATATACCTTGCACCTTTTCTTTTTGCTGGTATAGGAAATGGTCGTATGAAGTCTATGGCCCAGATTTCAAATGTCATACTTGGGTTCACTGATATCAAAGGCATTTTTGTGCTAGGCAGGGGTTGACCTAGTCATTGACATCTGTCACATTGACTGACAAATTTTTTGCAATCTTTGTGGAGTGTTGACCACCATAACCCTGACTGTTGGATTTTCTTTGTAGTTGTGTCTGCTTGAAAATGTCCTCCTACAGATCCATAGTGTGCTTCATGCATAAATGTTCTCATTTGTGTTCTAGTACACACCTTCTGAGGATGTTGTCTAATCCCATTTTGTATAAAAATCTATTTATAAGACTGTAGGGTGAAACCTTCATAGCTAATATCTACTTTTTCTTTGTATTCATTCCTTCTGGTGCATGTCCATATTCCAAGAACTGAGATATTTCTTCTAAATCTACTGGGACTGCTTCTATCCAAAATAACTGTGTATCAGGTAAGTCAACGTAAACTCCTGTTGGTTCTTCTCCTATGTCGATTCAGGATAAATGGTCGGGACCGACATTTAACTTGCCTGGTCGGACAATGACATTGAAATCGAATTCTTGGAAGAGAAGTAGCCATCGACAGATTTTTCCATGATGTAGTGGTTTATTGACGAGGTACTTCAGGGCCTGATGGTATGTATAGAATATAAATGGGTTAGCTAAGAGATAATGCCGATATTTTTGTAGTGCAAAGACCATTCCTAGTGCTTCTCTTTCTATTGTCGAGTAGTTTCTTTCAGCCTTGTTTAATTTTATGCTACTGCAAACTATAGGATAATCCATTCCATCATCTCTTGGTTGAGTTAATATTGTTCCTATTGCTAGGCCTGATGCATCAATATGAACATGGAATTTGATCGACCAGTTTGGAAACTTTAGGATTGGTGCTTTGAATAGTTTTATTTTTAATTTTTCAAATGATATGTGGCACTCCTCTATCCAGTTGAACTCTTGATCTTCCCTTAATAGTTCTTCAAGTGGATAGGTCATATTTGAATAATATCTTATGAATTTTTTGTAATAGCCTGTGTGGCCAAGTAACACCCTGACTTGTTTTGGGTTTACTGGTGGTTTTAGGTCGAGCATAATTTTGATCTTTGCAAAGTCAACTTTAATACCTTCCTTACAGA
Source organism: Pseudotsuga menziesii (assembly GCA_001517045.1). Lineage (NCBI taxonomy): Eukaryota > Viridiplantae > Streptophyta > Pinopsida > Pinales > Pinaceae > Pseudotsuga > Pseudotsuga menziesii. The sequence goes on along the minus strand of LPNX010173912.1, from coordinate 24,674 downwards.
TAATGTGCCCTAATAATATCCCTATGGGGGTCACAAATATGCATTTCTTGATGTTTAGGGAGAGTTGAATTTGTCGACATCTTTCCAGCATAAGTCTGAGCCATTTGCAATGATCCTTTAACATTGATTATATTGTCTAATCATTGAAGTATACTGCCATGGTCTTGTAAATATATTCCTGATATGTTTTGACAACAATTCTAGAAAATACTGCAGGTGCATTTTTTAATCCAAAAGGCATAAACTTGTAAGCAAATGAACCAAATTCACACATAAAGGTTGTCTTCTTATGGTCTTCTTTAGATATTGGCACTTGGTTATAACTTGAGAATCCATCTGTAAATGAGTAGCATTCATGTCCTGCGACCTCATTCAAGATTTCATCTGCATAAGGGGTTGGAAATGGGTCTGTCAGTGTTACTTTTTTCAGTTCCCTAAAGTCGACACAAATTGTTAGTCTGGTCAGATCATGTTTCTTAGGTTGTAAAACCATTGGAATTTCCAATTTTGATTGGTTGATAGGATAGATGATTCCTGCTGCCAACATGTTATCAATTTCCTTTTTGACTATCTCTTTGTATTTGTGAGCTAGTTTATAAGGCCTTTTCTTCACAGGTCAAACATCAGGTTTAGTATCAATATTCATTTCTCCCATTTCATGGACTAAGCCTTTGAGGTCTTTATAATCTCGAGCAAATACATCTTGGAATTCGTTTAATAAGTTCACTATTTTTGTGGTCTATTCTTCGCTCCAGTAGTCACCAATCTTTGACATTTTTGGCCGATCATCATTGGAGATGTCGATTTCTTTAGTTTTGATTTTAGCATCTAGCCATTCTAGTGCTTTGGCTTCATTGATCGGTTGACTTCCTTCCTTAAACTATGAGAATGTGGCAGGGAAGTCGGTTATAGTCATTCTGTCGGTATCTTGTTTGTCGATTGTTTCTACTTTCAGGATTGTACAAATAGTTTTGGTCGTTTCGACATGGTTAGATTTCCATCTAAAGCTTTTTCCTTCTGTGTTTTCATTTTCTAACTGTAGTCTTGTCGACTATGGTTTTGTCATTTTTTGGATATTGTTACATTTCATTGTCTATCGGTTAGCCTTTAAGGGTTTGTTTTCGGTCGGCTGGATAAATTCTTTAATATGTTTTGCTGTTTCGACCAAGTTTTCATTTTGAGGTATAAAGTTGAAATCTTTAATGAAATTTTCCCTGAGTTCATGCCATAAGAATGTTTCACCTCTAGCTTCTTCCATCTTATACCATTTTTTTGGTAAGTCGGCGAGGGTGGATCGGAACAAGTGTGGCCATGCTCGTTCATCCTTGTATCCAAGTCTTCTCCATTCTTTTTCACAGGTTTTAATATGATCTTCTGGGTTCTGTCCTTGAATGAATACATGTATCTAAGCTTGTTGGGTTAACTTCTTTCCTCCAAACCTTTTGACAAAGTAAGTCGAAGCTGTTGTTCAGGTTTGCAGTTTTGTCTGATGGGTATCCCACCATCTAGCAGCTTGTCCTGTAAAAGTTTCTACTAGGCTTTGAAGTCGGCCATGTTCACCAATATTTTTGGAAACTTGTTCGACATGCATGACTGGTGATTCCCTTTCCTTGTATCTTGGTAGTTGTGTAGTATTTACATTGGTAGGTTGTAAGGTAGGGTATTCCCTAATTTTCTTCTCAAATATTTTTGGGACAATGGACACTATGAAGCACTGTTGGGTGGGCGTTTTCTACACTTTTTGTATAGTCCAACACCCTCTTACTTGTGTTTCATAGTTCTTGATCGCCCAATCATACAATTCAGTGTCTGAATTATAACCAACTGATTCTTGGTTGCCTAAATGAAGTTCTCCATGGATATTTGGTTCTGTGTAATCTGCATTATTTTGAATCTGGTATAGTTGTCGGACATCGAGTTCTTCATCGATAGGTTCAGTCCAAGGTTCCCCTTGAGATGGATGAATGGGTACAATGACCTTTTGTCCATTTCCTTTTAATTTGATTTGCTCCTTGTCCAGGGATATCGATGCTTTCATCTTTCTACCCCAAGGTCGAACGACTAACGCTGGGAAGGAACTGGATCCTTCCTTCAGGTCAATGATTTTGAAGTATACCTTGGTTGAGATTCCTTTTATAGTCGTGTCGACATTTATCCAAACTCCAATAGGCTCAATTAGGCCCTGGTCGGCTAGTTTCAGGTATATGCCTGACTCATAGAGTCGAGGTCTGCCCATTTGTTCCCAAGTGTCATGAGTCATGATGTTTACTTGTGAGCGGAAGTCAAGCACTACTTGTCGGACGTGGTATCCTTCGATTTCCAGGTCGAAAAGTGGGTCGGCATCACCTTTGCATTTTTTATTTAAGCTGTATATGTTCTTTGTTTTCTTTTTAGAGTTGGTACATTTTATTTCATACAACAAATCTATGAACTGAGATACTGAGTTATCTTTTTGTACGAGCTAGATTAATTCATTTATTGTGTTATGTCAAGTGTCGTGAACTTGTTCTTTTCATGAAATTTATTTGAATACATTGGTTGCTTATTTGTATGTTTGTTTTTATTTCAGTGGATCAGGACAGACATGTTCCTTGTTTATTTTACTGATGCTTAGGTTATTAGCTCCTTTTTTTGTTCCTTGTCGAGTTACAATATGCAAATTGTTTGTGTTTATTACATCATTTTTTTGCACACAGGACAAGACATTAACATTTTTCTTTGTATTTATTTTTTCGAACATGGTAGGGCAATATTCTAGTGAGTGATCCCCTACTCCACAGTGAGTACAAAATTTGAGGTTAGTTCTGTCTTTATATGGACAGTTTGCATACATATGTCCCTCTTTATAACATGTAAAGCACTAGATGGGTCGATGCGGTTGGTTGTTGCGATTCCCAGGGAATCGACCTCTTCCTCCGTAGCATACATGTCGATTGTCGTACCGGTGCTCATATCATCGACCGTCATATCTCTGACCGTTCTGATCATTTGCTAAATTGTTTTGCTTGTTAATTTGCGCAACTGCGTTGGTTTGGTAGACTGCATGATAATTTTGTCATTTCTTCAGGTTCAAATGGCAGTCAGCCGTATTGTGATTTTTGGTTTCATAGATTGCACACCAGGATGCCTTACTGTTCTTCATGTTGAACGGGAAGTCTTTTATCGAGTGATCCCCATGCTCTTGGCAGATGTCGCAAAAAGATTTCGTCTACATGAATCGAACGTCCTGTCGGCTGTATTCCTGTCGACAGTTGTCTTTGGAGTGGCCAGACGTCAAGCATTTGGTGCACCATATCTCCTGATTCTTGAGGTTTAACTCCTTTAAAGACTTCTGTACACTCTCAATATGTTCTTCTAATATGTAGTCTATGGGGTAAGCGGGTATGTCCTCGTCCATCTCCACTTGAAGAGATTTTGTTAGCGCATCTTCATAAGATTTGAACGTTTCCAGACTGATGTGTCAGTGCACTTTCTAAGATAACCCTACAAGAAACCACTGGCTTAGTAACTGGTCATCTATAACATAGTCTAGCTGGCTCAAAATGTATTTTCAATGCTTATCATAGTAATGGATAGTTTCCCCTAGATTTTGTGATGTAGTTTTTAGTTTTTAAGCTGCCAGGTGTTTGGCATCTGGAGTTTTGAAAAATGATAGAAATTGCACCTTGATCTCAGCTTTGGTTGCTCTAGGTTGTCTTTTCGAAAAGGTCATATACCACATCAATGCCCTTTTCCTCAAGCCATTGGTGAACTGTGCCATTTGTTTATCTTCGTGTGTAACTTGGTTGGCCTCCCAAGTCAACTTGCAAATGAACCAGTGTCGTCTAGGGTCCTCATCCCCCTCATATAGAGGAATGTGAGCTAATTCATGACCCATGTATGAATCACTATCACTGCTCTCAAGAGGTGGCAAGGGTGGAGGTGGAGGTGAGGGTGGTGGGGTTATTGGTTTATTTTTCTCTACAGGACTATGGTCGATGGAACTTCCGTCCCCATCGATTGTCAATTCTTCGTTGACTGGTAGTCGGTTAATGTCGACTTCTGCTGTCGATGGTCCACTGCAACTATTTCTCCATAGTTCTGAATGTTCTGTGTCTTCTAAAGTTGTATTTGGTGGGGGGGGGGTTGCTCCTTCATGTGTCAGTAAGAGTAAGTGGATACTTCAGTGGGAGGGTACCACTTGAAAGGTCACCCAATTCCCTTCCTCTGGTCGACGTATAATGAGGTGTCATCCAGTGTATGTTTCGTAGTCTAGTCAAATCCATATACTAAAGTCACCAGCTCATAGTCAGAGGTCCTCTTCGACAATAGTCTGTATCCGAGTACGTGGATTCAACGGAGAGAGGGTTGTTCCTTCATGGGGAGCTCTTAATTGGATAGCTTCTAGATGCTCTATCCACAATTCTTCCTCCATAGGGGATGCCTCTCGTTCCATGCCTTCTTTATGTCGGTCATGACCCGACTCTGGTGGATTCTCTTCCTGGTCGGTCGCCCTAGGACTCCTTCCTCTATGCATCTCTAAGGCTCTTTCTCTTCTTGCTTCCCTCCTCCGTTGTCTCTCTTCTCTCTCTATTTTCTGAATGTCTAACATACCTTTGTGTGATACTATTTTTTGGAGTTCCCTTTTGGTCGACTGCTCATTACTGGTGAATGGTATCTGTTTCTAGTCAACTAGAATCCACTCTACTCTATCTCAACATATGACTAGCTATCCCCCCATAGCCTACCCGATGCTTTTTAGAAAGCCCGGATAGTTCGGTCTATTTGCTTAGGAAGTATTCCCACTCCCTTTCTGCAATAAAATTTTCCCACTTCCTTTGCTTCTCCACCAAGTTATATTTTGATGGTAGTTTGTGAAGTGATGGATGAGGTTTGACAATATGTCCTACTCCCTTCTCGATCAGGAATTTGAACAGCAAGGTTGGTAAGGAACACAGAAATTTCTCGTTGAGATCGGTGTAAAATTTCTCCTTGACTATTTCCACCAAATTTCTGTCTTCAACTGCTTTCTCCTCACAGAAGTTGTCGGAACCACTCTGACAAGTTTGTTCTACCTCCTCGGATCAGTTTTTCCAGCAACTATTGTTCTTTAGTCCCTTCCGGTTTTCTCATCCAGGAGTTTCTTCAGAATTTGGGGCACTGATTCTACAAACTTTTAATGTGTTTCGGTGAAGAATCTTTCTTTTGATTGTGCAATTGTTAATCTGTTCCTTCATGCGTAATTCTACAAATAGTGTGCAATTTTACATTCCCACCAGTCCTTAATCTCCTACTCTGGTATCATCTGTTTGCATACATTCTAGACATGTACTACCAGCAATGGAACCAATGATGTAATCTCACAGATCACATAAGGTTACCAATAATACACACTAAAATATACATATAAAACAGAGACAAGAGATAAGAACAAAATAGGTGAATTAACAGATTATATTACATGAACGAGTCCATCCAACACAGAGAACTGAATCGAGTTCTCATCTGGCTCAACAGCCTAATATATATGATTATAGAACGGTTACAAAATAACTACCTATCGGTTCAGTGAACCGACACGACCTTAGGTAGCCGACCTAATCTCTAGTTTAGTTGGCCGATTGACTTAGTCGGCTGATTGACTAAGTCGGATCATCGAATAAGTTGGCTCATTGACTAAGTCGGCTATCCTTCAAGTCGACTTATTGACTTTCTCCTTCTACAGGTATTCTCATGTGGTACCTTGATCCACATACCCTTCCCTCAACTCCACTGGTTGTACTGACTCATGTCCAATCTATTGAGACGATGTTGCAACCACCTCCTAGTACAACAGTGAATGCTTCTATCTCTACTCCTTCCCCCCTCCTCCCAAGAATACTGGGGCAAGATTCCCAAAGCGACGATAGAACCATGTCCTCCTCCCAAATGTGCTTTATGTGATGTATAAGGACATTCGATACATAATTGTCCTGATTTGCCTATCCTTCAAACCCATATGTGCACAATAGTTGATACCAACCTCACCCTAATTGTAAATGTACCAAACATACCTAATTTTATGAACAAATCGCTCTGCATCAACCATTCATGTGCAGTTTGTGGCTTGTAGGGTCATTATCCCCACCATTGGCCGGAATTTCTTGAGTACTGGTTGCTCCTTAGTGGCCTCCACAAACACTCCCGCGAGTTCGACATTACAATCCTTAAGGAGATCCACCCTCCGGCTTCTTCCTCAGACACCACAACCACCATCTACAAAATATCAATCTCCACTAGTCCTTCCCCCTCCTCGACCATAGAATATCCATTCTATATATCCATGAATTGCTTTCATAATAATGAGGATATTGTTGAAGATCCTTGGAATCTAGAATATCCTTGGGATGATCTGCACCATCCCTCCTTCTTCATCCCCGATGAACCTTCTTCATCGTCAGACCAATTCTCTGTCGAAGCGAAAGACTTCTTCCACAGAAGTGTGGATTGGTTTAAAAACCGAATCATGGCCCCAAACACCTTTGAATAAGGGAACATGGCTAACATTTCACCAACCCTAAAGATTGATATATCAACTACCCCCAGGATAGTTGAATATGTTACCCTCAGAGTATCTTGCTTCCCTGAAGAAGTCACTTCATACAAAGCACATTTTCAGGAGTTTCATGATATTTTCACTTGGTATTATACCGATATGCTTGGGCTTGATCCATCCACTGTTGAAAATTGTATCAATACATGGCCTGATGTTTCCCTTGTTCTCCAAAATAAATGACCCAACCACCCATCAAAAGATCCTGCTGTCAAATATGAGATCGAGAAACTACGTAGAGTAGGTTTCATATACCCCATCGCTTATACCACTTGGGTTTCCAATCTCGTTCCTGTGAATAAAAATCAGGGTACCATACATGTCTGTACTGACTTTTGAGACTTGAATTTGGCTTTTCCCAAAGACAACTTCCCCACTCCATTAATTAATCAGATCATTGATGCTTGCGTCGACCATGAAGTCTTTTCCTTTATGGATGGTTTTTCTGGTTATAACCAAATTCAAATCCACAAACAAGATCAATACAAAACCACTTTTACTACCCCCTAGGGCACTTTTATGTATCATGTCATGTCATTTGGCCTTTAAAATGATGGAGCCACTTTTCAGCAAGCCATGAATTTTCACTTCCATGAACTTATTCATATTTTCTTGGTTTGTTTAGACAACCTCATCACTCGATCTCAGAAGTGTTCACAAAATTTGGATGACTTACGAAATTTTTTTCCTATGATGTGACAAATATAACATCCGCTTAAACCCCCTCAAGTGTCTATTTTGTGTCCCCGTCAGTCGATTACTAGGATTCTTCGTGTCCCACAAAGGGATTACAGTGGATCCTTTGAAGGTTCAAGCCATACTGAATCTTTCCCCTTCACATTCTTTGCATGAATTGTAGTCTTCAAGGAAAGGCCAATTTCCTTCGCTGGTTCATTCCAGACTATACAATGAAAGTCCATGGGTTCTTGCACCTGCTCCATACCAAAATTCCTTTTGTATGGGATGATCACTCACAATCCACTTTGGATTCTTGAAACAAGATCTGAATTCCACTCCATTGTTGTCTCCTCCCGAATTCAACAAGAAGTTCATCCTCTACGTGTCCAAATCCGAAAATGCTATCATTGGAGTCTTGGTCCAAGAAGATGATGCTCATCAAGAGCATGTGATTTACTATCTGAGTTAGAATATTTCTAGAACACCCTTATGTTACACCCATGAATAGAATATGCCCTCTTTGTTGTCTTTTAGCTACAGAAGCTATGCCACTACTTACTTATGAGTCGCACATGAGTCATGGATGATTCCAACCCCATCCGTTATCTCTTGAGTCATCGCCTTGTTCAAGGTCGTGCGGCCAAGTGGATCGTCGTTCTCCAAGAGTACGACCTGGAATTCATCACACCCAAAAGCAATAAATATTTGTTGTTAGCTTCCTTGATGGTAGACTTTCCTTCGTTGTCTACATCATCCCCTATCACAGTTACTATTCCTAATGAATCATTATTCGTCATCTTTGCAAAATACCCTTGGTATGGGGGAGTCCTCCTTTACTTGTGCACACAAACATTTGGGTCCCATTTGAACTGTTAAGGTCATCTTTGCATATGACAACAAGCTGCTCTCTATATCATTATCGGTGATGTCTTATACCATTGTGGTGTAGACACTATCCTATGTCATTGCCTCACCTGTGATGAATCCAAACAAGTCCTGAATGACTATCATAGTGGAACCTATGGTGTCCACCTCTCTGGTTTAGTTGTAGTAAGGATTTCTCCCTACTACAGGGGCAAGAATGAATCCCTTATGTCTATAGGATAGAAGGGTAGGTTCCTGCTAGTGGGTAAATGTAGAAAATAAAACGTAATGTAAATGGTAGTAAACTAAAACTAATCTAAGAATAGAAAGAAGAAAATGAAGCAATGGTGAACCCCTCTGCACACAAGAAGGTTAGGGTTCCACCTCCAATAACCTGCAAAACAAATCCTAAGCTACAATAACCTGCAAAACAATGTTAAGCAAAACCTGCAAATGAAATAGGGGTTAGAAATCAAAGCAAACTAAACAACTAAGAAATAATACATGAAACATGGTTATACCTTCTCTAGTGGAAATAGGCCACCATGCCCTAGCTTGTGGAAGCACTCCTCTCTCTTGGATGGGGAGAAATGGCTCAATGGGAATGGAGGAGAGGGAGTGTGGGTGGCTTGAGAGGAAAATGTGTCTCAAGGCATCCACTTGGGCAGCACAACAGTATGCAAGGGAGGAGTGTTTTGAGAGTGACCCCCACCCTCCTTTTATAGATTTTCTAAGGGGTTTTAGGGTTTTAAGCCCTTGGTCAGGGATTTAGCCCCTTTTATGGGAATTTAGCCCCTTCTGCCCTAACTTTAGCTCCTTTTAGGGTTTTAGCCCCTTTTTTAGGGATTTAGCTCCTAGGAGGCTATTTTGGACTCTTTTGGGGGGTTTTAGCCCCTTTTCTTCATCCTTAGGCTATTTTAAGGGTGTGGGGGTTTAATGGAGGGTCAAATGGAGTGATATGAGGGTCATGAGATGGTGTCCTTGGTGGTGTAGGCCATAGAGAGCTATGTGGGGGATTTTTGGGTTAACAGATTGCCCCCTGATGTGTGAGGGCAGGAGGTCAACGTATGGCCGACTGACATCATAGGATTTTGCTATGTAGAGGTGGTGCTTCTGGGGCTGGGGCATGGTAGCTTTTGGTTTTTGTATTAATATGGTTCCCATCAATGGGTGAGATAAAATAAATGTGTGACATGTATATGGATGAGGCGGGCATCCCCATGCTCATGACAATGTCAAAAGAATAATTTGATCTATGCTCTAAAATACAAGAGCTGATCATATACAACTGATGTTACAATAATGGTTGCCTCCATGTGAGGCTGAATGCAATATTGATCTAGTACATTGGACCCATGACATTCTCATGGAATTCTATATCTTCATGACTGATGGTTTGCTGGATCTGGTACATAGCTGTGTGGACTCGTTGATTGAGAGTTAGAGTCTCTGTGGTACAAGTATGTTGCATCAATCATAAAAGTATATCGAAGCACTGTTAAGGCTTCTGCACACTATCTCCAACGTAACTCGAAAATCACAAGGGACATAACCTGTTTAGGTCCCTTGAGTAGACTCATCAATGTGCTAGAGTCGGGTGACCTTCGAGGTCTTCGACCAAGTACTGTGTGGACCAAAACCTGTACGAATCTCAGCTGTGCGATGATGAAGTTGAAGTCGAGCACATGAGAAACAACCATCCTGAGAGGCACTAAGGACTCCCCTCAAGTGGTCCAAGGAACTCATCAATGAGGTTAATGAAACCAAGATACAAAGACATTTGGGTCTATCCTCTAGAATATGTGTGTTGTCGTCGACAGAGGGGGACCTGGACCTAGTCAAGGCAATGATGTTTCCTTAACTAGGGGCGTGAGGGAGATAATCGAAAGTTGTGAAGCAATCTGTAGACTGAATCACTAAATTGGGTGGGAAGGGGGAGGGAAAGAACTGAACAGGGGCAGGAGGAGTGTGGGAGACTCAAAATTCCTTTTTTCAAAGTATGACGGCAGGGCGGACTAGGAAGCAAATGAAACTTGACTCATGGGAATGGGATCATAGCTGTAATACCGGGAATGTCACTACAGATGGGAAATACTTGGAGGAGGTAGACACTTTTGATATTGATGGGATCCAAGGAAGACACATTGGAGAGTACTCTAAACAAAGGAAACCCAATGTGGGAATGCTGCCAAACTATTTTTTGTGGGGTGGTGTCTAGGGACACCGTTGTGGTACGATATCGTGGATTTTTGGCGAGCTCGAGAAAGTAAATGCTCGATGGTGCTTTCAATTTTAGAGAGTTTGAAAGCATGAAGAAGACTCCAGTGGGGGATCTTTTTCGTTGGTAGTCTCCTCTGCTCGAAAAAGGATAAAATATATATATAGGGGAGCTTTCCCATCCTGTAGGGGATGAGAGACTTCTTTACCGTTGGTAGTCCAATCAGGACGAAAAAGGTTAAACCTATACTGACTAGACAGTCATTCAGATACTTTTATGAGCATGAATGAAACCAAGTTTGCTCGGCAATATTTTCTTGATGAGAAGGATAGAAAAGATCTTAATGACAACCGGTGGTGAGATTTTTTGTAAAGTGTGGCCCCTTTGCTTGAGAAAGCATAAAAGTATGCAGAGGGGAACGGTCTTGGCTTGAATGTGCCAAGGAGTTCCTTTTCAATTGATGGTCTACATGGTCCACAAAAGGAGGTAAATGAGACAATGTAGATGCCCTTTCCTATACTTTAGTGAGCGGGAAAGGAAGTAGCTATGCTCGGCTATCTTTTCATTGTTTTAAGGAGTCAGAAAAGAGCTTAAATGAAACTCCCGTGTGGTCAACTGATTGCGGTGGCACATGCGGTGCCCCTTGTTGGGACGGTGGAAAGAGGTCCAAAGATCATCCACGTAGTATGGACAGAGCAGAAGGCTCTCAAACATACCGATACATGCGTGGGATAGAGTGCGGCAGAGGCTCGTGAGTCAGTGCGGCAGAGGCACGCAAACCAAGGTGGCTCTCGGACAGAGGTCAGGAGAGCATGTGTGTGTGTTGCGGTGGATGAAATTAACTACATGTGATGTGAGTGCAAGTTTGGGGGCACTTATATGCCAAATACGTGCAAGAAAAGAAATCATTTTGTGGACAGTGGTCCAGAGGTCCGCGTAAGGTGCGGTAAAAATAAAAGACAATCTATGTGTTAAAAATACAAAATAAAAGCTAAAATTACATTCCTAATGGGCGGTGGCCCGGACACTCACATGAGTAGTGGTCGGGAAGTGTGATACAAGTACAGGTCCATAGACACTTGCATCATCATGTAATGGCTCGTAAATTGAGGTGACTGGTGGGAAATGGTCCCGAAGTTGATTTATTAAACATGAGACGATGGTCTCATAAAAAGATATAAATTTGAGCCTGGAAATGTGAGAGGTGTCTCAAACTGGTTTCGGGTGACTTTGAATTAGCAGTTAATGGTGCTGCCCCTAGTGCATTGGTGCACTTAGGAGTTTTTGTGTCACTATGTATATCCTGTTGAGAAAGCATATGTGGCTTCTCATTTTGTATTGGACATGCGACTTATCTATTTATCTATATATATTTTTGACACACATGGATGCACTTTTATTATGTGAGTATTTTTATGATGATGTGGAATGCAAATGTCTTTATGATGTACTATTACACTTGTGTGTGCATTTTTGGACATAGTTTTGCATGATGTTATAGTTGTATGTTTCCTATATGCGGTTGTGGATATGCCAATTTAGAATATCGTTAGCCATTTGATTTGCGACACTATTGAGGTTTCTAGGAACATGTGTGAATGTGATGGATTCAAATGTTCTAATCATCTTTTTAGTGCACAGGTACTTTCTAAAGAGGCAAGGATCACGTACTCGATAGTGGTTGTTCAACTGAGGAACAAGCATCTGGGAGTCTAAGAAGACATCGAGATGGTGAATGCCTAACTGAAGAGCAACATCCAAGAGGCCATTAACACCATCATATTCTGCTTGGTTGTTGGTTGCGGTGCCCATGCATATTTCATCGATTTGGATCAACTCGTGCGATGGGGAGTAGATGACCCATGCAGCGAAGGCGAGGTTCGGAGACCATCTGCTTGCTCCATCTGCGAATCCCATATACCAGTTTGAGGTGTGCTCCATCTGAAGTAATGAGAGGAAATGATACATAAGACTCAATTTTGAAAAATGTGTAAAACAAAAAATGGAAAAACTATAATACAAGTTGTAATGTTGTCACTCAAAGGGGTGACGTTAGATGGAAAGTCATTTGGACTTTCCAAGGATAAGTGGTCATTCCTTTGTGTGACACGATGAATCCTTGTAGATGGCCTGTGGGGACATAGAAAACACACTTAAATGGGTTCAAGCAGATTCTGTACTGGTGACATTGTATGAAGACTTGTTGCAAGTCCTCTATGTGTTGTGTTGCTTCTGCGACCGCAGGATGAGGTTGTTGAAACAAACCAACATAATGTGAATGAGGTGGTGGAAGTAGTGTGTCATGGCATGCTGGGAGGTGGCTCCATCCTTTTTTAGGCCAAAGGGCATGACTCGATATGTGAATGTGCCCCATTTTGTGAATGTCGTCTTATAACGGTCTTCTTTCCGGATTTGGATTTGGTTATGTTGCGCCTGCAACAATTCTCCCAAAATTCTAAAAAAATTTGGGACCCTCCTTTACTTCGAGTTATCCATTTTCCTTGCTTAGTTTCATGCTCTTGAGTTTTGCTTATGGATTTATGGTTCCTTCCTGAATTTTGAATGCTAGAAATTGACTGGTTTCATAGTTAAGATGCTTAAAGACTTCCATTGAAATTGAGTCCCTGTCATTTTGCAAAACTTTTTGAAATTTCGTTGCAAAGTTTTCATGTCGGGCATTTTTTTTTCTTTGATTTTCCCGACCGTTGCGGGCGTCTTTCGTTTTCTATTTCTCTTGCCCGCCCCGCCATTGCGGGTGGCCTTCAGGTCCTCCTAACCGTCTATCGCGCCGCTGTAGCGGAGGCTTTTCGATTCGTAGTTGGCTGTGTCGAGCCCGCCGTTGCGGGTGGATTTCAGGACCGCGTGGGTTTATCACTACTGCCGTTGCGGGAAATCTCCGACTCTTGATTTTATTTTCCATAGCAGACGATCTCTATATCCATCCCCGCCATTGTGGACCGTGTCGCATGACAAAACAATTGATCGTCGCCTCCGTTGCGGGCGGTGTCAGGATGGGAGCGGTCCGCCGTTGCGGAGGTTTCCAAGCTCCAAGCTTCCGATATAGTTTCCCCCGACGCTCGAGGTATGTTTTGAGCCATATTCGCCGTTGCGGGTGATAGAGTGGTAGGAGGGGTCCGCCGTTGCGGGTGGTATGAAGCTCGTGCCGTCCGACATAACTTTCGAAGCCGCCCCGATTGATGTGACTCCTCGCACATGTGGTTTTGTTTATATATGTTGGGCGACAAACGGGGTTGTTTTTGTTGTTTTCGAAGGCGTTGTCGCGGTGAGATGAACTGTCGAGTTTAGAAGCGCGTGAGAGCTAGCTGTTGGTGTACTTGGGTCCAGGTGGCAGGAGGAGAAGTCTAGCCATCATCAGCTCCCTCGTTAGGTGGATTGCCAGGTAGGATCTTGACTCTTATCATCATTTTTTTTTTAGATTTCTTTTACGCGGTGGGGGGTTTTAAGATTTGGACCCGTCGTCCCATTGTGCTAGCACGGGGAGTTATCTCCCTTGGTTGGGTTTTCTTCGGTCGTCTACCTGATGGTTCACGCCATTGTGTTAGGGTTCCCGGGTCGAATAGCTTTGGCGGTTAGAGGAAGGGGGGTTTCGCCTTTATATTTTTTTAGAGCCCGCATTTCGGTTTTCTTTGCCGTTTCAATCCCATTTTGAGCACGGAGGGGAAGCAGGGTGCAGGTGGCCATCGTGTCGCCTGCACCCGGTTCAATAGTAATGGGATCCGTCAATGATGGGGTTTTGAGGCGCAGATGGCCGTTACGCCATCTGCGCCAAACTTGATTGGGCAGACGAAATAATAGGAGCTGCGTTGTTATTTTCTGTCTAGGGGTTGGGTTTGCACTAGCCACAGTCGCCGCGGTTTTTCTGACTCTCTATTTACAGTTCGGGGTTGTGCGTCGTCTCGGTGGGAATTGGGGATGGCGCGACCTATTTTTGCTATTGAGCGCTGAAAACCTTGGTAGGGTAAAAAGGAAGGGTAGCGTGAGTCGGTTTTGATCAAGATGCCTGGTCCAGAGATGGGCTCCTTTCCCGTCGAGGTGGGTGAAGAAGGTTATCAACATAATATTTTTGCTCCGCTGATTAGTCGCTTGCGTTCCATGGGCCGTAGGTTTGAAGTATCGGCTGGTTAAGCCTGGGGCTTTTATTTTTCTCTCTGTGTGATAGGCAGTGAAATGATGGTTGTATGATGCATCTGCATGGATTTTTCTTA
>LPNX010173880.1:20292-46697 GCA_001517045.1 Pseudotsuga menziesii | reverse complement strand
CAATCGATAGCTAGTTATTGTGTCTTCTAATTGTGGTTTTTGGTACGAGTGGAGGATGGAAAAAATCTATCTGCAAATAGGGAATATTTTTAGGGTCCACATGCATATTGAATTGGATTTCTTGATTACTGCCACTGTACTAGATGATCTTTCAAATGATGTACTTTTCTTTTCTCTTTATTTAAACAAGTCTTCCATTCATATGTTTCAATGTGGGCATTTTGGGAAATGGATATTGATCTCTGGCAATGATTAATGAAACAGGACTAACAATTGAATTAGGTCCATATATGGATCACAGAAGGGAAGTCTGAGTCTATTGAGTCTTGAAAAATCTGAGCAGTTTGACTGCTAATATGGGCATGGCAATGTCTTGTTCTTCTATAATATCCAGAAGAATTCTTATAATAATTTGTTTGACTTTGAATTTCTGTAAATATCATGTGATAAGTAGTATGTTATGGAAGTTGAACTTTCTATTTCTTTGTTGCAGCATGCTTGAACTTTAATTTCATAGTGTTTCAGTGGCAGACAACAAAAGATTGTCTGAATGAAAGAACATTTGTGCTTTTTCAGCTGCTGAGAATGTTTTTATGAGGGTTCTTCTGGATCCATCAAATCTGTTTTTAATTTGATGTTTTGGATTAGACTAGTGTCTCGTCCATCATCAGGATGAAGTGTACTATTCCTGATGATTGGTGTAATGAATCTGGAAGAACCATCATACAGTGATATCAATTTAGAAGTCTTAGGCTTGAATTGCTGATAATTTTACAACTTATGCAATTTTGCACCCATGTGATATTTATTTTATTTTACTGAGAAACCCAACCAGGGTATGCATTTTGCGGAAGCTGCATGGCTATTGACGTTACAATCTATCTGTTTTAGAAGTGTCCTATCAAAAAATATTATAGTTAAATTAGATCTTGATTTTTCGTGTACATGCCTGTTAAATAATAATATACTATTTATATTTTTTGTGTATGAGATTACTTAATAGAAGACTATAGAATACTAAAGTTCATATTAAAGGTTGCTTTCAACTCCTGGTGCTTTTGAGGACATGCTTCTGGTACGTCTGGTACTTGAGGAAGATTTCTTGTCTTCTTATAAAATCTACATAACACTAGGTTCAAATTAAAGACTGCTTTCAAACTGTAAATTAATAGAAGGCTAGGCTGCTTCCTCAAAGGAGTAACGTGATGGGGGCAAAAGTGAAAGATTTACAATATGATTTTAAAAGTGAAACTTTTGAGGACTATTTCTGTGGTAGGCCAGGTTGCTTCATCAAAGGAGTAAGGTTAACTTGTTGAAAGTGGAGGGTTTACAATATGATTTTAAAAGGGATACCTTTGAGGACAGACTTCTGTGGTAGGTTGAATGCATTTTCTGTTAACATTATCAGAAGATTTTGGAAGGGATATTAGATGCAGAGAAATATTGATCCATAACCGAAATGAGTCCAAAACAAAGGGATTGTTGGCACTTGACTACGCAGCTCTAACTGCCAAGAGCCGGAAAACCCAAATGATCGAGCTTCTTTAAAGAACTGGATGCTAAAATTCTATTATGTGGTTTCCTTGAGTATAGAAAAAGAACAAGTTGTAGATGTGCGTGCTAGCAATTGTATCTCAAGGACTTGCTGGTTAATATATTTCTGGAACTTTTTTCTTCATTTTTAAATTCTTGTGTTAATTTATGGTGTGGATGCATATTTCGATTGCTATCATTACTGTATGCCTGCAGTATCTTTTTGATGGAAGACTACTAGTATATGAAGTCCATCTGTCATAGATGGAAGATTAGTTAATGTTTCTGTTCCATATGTAAATCCAAGGTACTTTCTTGGTGATCCATGGTTTTGATGACTTTACCCAACCCTGCATTTTTGCTGTTGTTGTAGCAAAGTATTTTTGCACAGAAGATGAATCCATATGGAAGAGTTATTGCAGTGTGTTGGCTGTAGCAGATCTTGCACAGATAGATGATACATCAAAGTCAATTCAAGAAAACACACTAAATGCTGTTCAAACTCAGGTTGAACGATGTGGGTGAGTTCACTCTGGAAACTTTTTGGATAAAAAATCTTTAATGAGAAACTAGTTCATAGTAGCTATAGTCACAAATTCACAATAGGGAAATGGTTGAGGAATCTCTGTTGGTTGGGATACATCAAGCCAATTTCGAGCTATTTTAAAAAAAAAATATATTCACTGCACTGAACTCTATTCAAAACAACATTGTGCTTCAATACCATCTCACCACCTTCTAGCACTTTTGCATAGCAATCGGTTGCTGTAAGACCAGGAGTCTCTCTACCATGGCATGGCAATCAGTCAGATGTCTGTTATTTAAGTTATTATGTGAGTTGAATGAGAAATCTGCTGAGCTCTGTGTTCCTATCCTGCACATCCACTGAGCTTAAGCCCTGCTTGTGGTGGAGTAGCTGGTTTCAGGTGGTTGCATTGACTGGATGGAAAGGCACCCCTTGGATGAAAATCCTCCAAAGATGGGTAAAAGCATTCATAAATTTTTCCATTAGTTTCCAAAGTTGGATCTTTCTGCTCATGCCCAACCAATAACATGAACTGTATTGAAAGTAGAACTAACTATCACTCCAGATTTTCAGTGGGATGAAAAGATTCATGGATATGTGGAACCTTTTTGGATAATAGTAGAAGACAATGATGGTGAATATATACTCCATCATGAATATTTTATGTTAAAAATGCAGTTTGTTGAAGATGACCATCATCTGAGCTTCACTGTCCCCATCCATGAACCTCTTCCTCCCCATTACTTTATTCGTGTTGTATCTGATAAGTGGTTAGGGTCACAGACAATATTTCCAGTTTCATTTAGACATCTTATTTTTCCAGAGAAATACCCACCTCCAACTGAGTTGCTAGACTTGCAGCCACTTCCTGTGTCTGCGTTAAGAAATCCCTCATATGAAGCACTTTATCAACAGTTTAGACACTTCAATCCTATTCAAACTCAGGTATTTACTGTGCTTTATAACTCAGATGATAATGTTTTAGTTACAGCACCTACTGGTAGCGGTAAGACTATCTGTGCTGAGTTTGCTTTACTACGATTGCATCAAAAAGGAACAGACAGTGTATTTCGATGTGTCTATATTGCTCCTTTAGAAGCTCTTGTTAAAGAGTGATATCGGGATTGGGAGCAGAAATTTGGCAAAGGATTGGAACTGAAAGTAGTTGAGCTGACAGGTGAATCTGCAACTGATTTGAAGCTCCTTGAAAAGGGCCAGATAATAATAAGCACACCAGAGAAATGGGATGCTTTGTCTCGGAGATGGAAACAGCGCAAACTGGTTCAGCAAGTCAGCCTTTTCATTGTGGATGAACTTCATTTAATTGGAGGAGAAGGTGGTCCAATCCTGGAGGTAATTGTATCTAGAATGAGGTATATTTCAAGCCAAATTGAAAATCGTATCCGTATTATTGCGCTTTCCACTTCACTTGCAAATGCTAAAGATCTTGGAGAGTGGATTGGTGCTACTGCACATGGGCTTTTCAATTTTCCACCTAGTGTGCGTCCTGTACCACATTGAGATCCACATTCAATTTTCCACCTGGCGTGCGTCCTGTATTTTTTTTTGAAATATTTAAAAAAAAAAAAAAATTCCCTGCCGTCGCTTAAGCGACAGTTCTTGATGTCGCTTATCCGATGGTTCCTCTCTATAACTGTCGCTTAAGCGACGGCTCCTCAATCTTTTTTGCAATATTTTAAAAAAAAAATTGACTAACCGTCGCTTATACGACGGACCTTCTGTCGCTTAACCGACGGCATGAAGGTTATTTTCTAAAAAAATTTCACTACCGTCGAAGATATTCTGTCGCTTAACCGACGCTTTAAATTTAACCGAAGGTTACTAAAGTGTCACTTAACCAATGGTTATTGAGGTGTTGGATAACCGACGACAAGTTTCCGACGCTTAAAAAAAAATCAAAGTGTCGTACATGCGACAGGAAAGTGTCGAAAATCCGACATGATGGCCATCGGATTTTTGGTCGAAATGTAGTAGTGTATCAGGGAGTAGTGCACCGACCTGCTCATCCTAGGCTCCCTTTCCTCGCAACACTAAATCTTCCTGAATTGTCAATATTGACAAACGATCCTGTAGCTCATGACCTGGCTTGGCTAGCTGTCCCTACTAAGCTTCCCTTGGACATACCCAAATTCAAGGGAAAACCGGGAGAGGATCCGAATGAACATGTTACTACCTTTCACCTATGGTGCTCTTCAAATTCCTTACACCAAGATTCGATTCGTTTAAGCCTGTTTCAATGCACCCTTACAGGGCGTATTGTGAAATGGTATATAGAGCTACCTAGGGGGGCATTTTCTTTGTTCGATGACCTAACAATGACTTTTCTTAACCACTTCCAGCTACCAGTACGTTATGACGTTGGTACGGAGCTCTTGTCGACATTTTAGCAGGATAAAGCCACGCATATCTCAGACCATATCCAAGAGTGGCGTATATGGAAGAGGTTGATTAAATCCTTATACCACAAGAATTCCTCCTCGAATGGTTCCTCAAGTCGTTATTGCCTTATATAGCGAAGGATGTTTCTACATCCGGAGTACAAAATGAGGAACAAGCCATTTTTAGGGTGCAGGAACTGGATTTGATTGATGCTCAATCCAGTTTGTTATATGAGATCATTCCCAATGCTCCATGTTCTAGTTTCAACCCCAAAGTAAAACTTGGACCACATGACGATGGCATTGTTGGTTGTGCGAGTGCTAAACCTATGGATTTAGTTGTGAAACAGGTCAGTCAATTGTCAATAAACCAATCTAATTCGGGCCAAGCTACAACTTCATCTCAACCCACCCAAACAGCGAGTGTTCTTTCAGTACGATCGTTGGACCAGAAGGGTAACCAGCAACCCGGAGGGAATAGAAAGAAGTGTAAGAATAATCGTAAGGGTAGGAATAGGAATGAAAATGCTAATACGAATGACAAGAACGCTTGTAATGCTGGGGTGACAAGCAACCTAAACGTAAGGTTAAATTTCCTTGAAAGTTATGTAAGGATGATCACCTCACTTACTTGTGCCCTCGTATCAATGAAGCCTCAAGATTCTTAGCGCAGGGCCCAGCTATACTAACTAACCCTTTACCTCACAATCAAAACATGAACTCGAGGACCCATGATTAGTATGGTGGTGATCAAGACCCACCATAGGGTAATGGTCATGGTTGCATTAACATGGTGCATGCTGCGAAGGTTGTGACCTATGCGAAGGACTATGGATCATCACAACCCAACCCAGGAAAGGAACCTGATCCACTAGGAACTCCTTTGCGTATTGAAAAACCTGTGGATAAACCTGAAGTTGGACCTCGCATTCCTAAGGGAGTCCTTAAGCATTTGGGGCACAATCCTAATGCCCGAGCCGCCCAGAACTATTCTATTGTTGAGCATTTTGGCCACATTCCCTGTGCGATGTCTGCACTAGAAGTAATTTAGAGTTGTCCTTCACAATGGAAGGATTTGCTTTCTGCCCTTGGTGTGAATGATGATAAATATTCCTCCGCGATTAAATTTGAAACTACAGGACTTCAGCCTCACTTGCCTTACTATGTGTCTCTTTTGATTCATGTAGAATGTCTTAACATGATCGTCAAGCACACTGTGATTGATGAAGGTGCTGCTGCTTCTATGATGTCTTTATCGTGTTGGAAGGGTTTAGGTTTTCCTGAGTTGTCTAAATCAGCTACCATGTTAATTGCGTTTGATGGGAGATTGTTTAGACTACATGGGATCCTTCCTTCCCTTAAACTCTGTTTGGGAGGGAAGACCATTGCGATAGAGGTCGAGGTGGTTGATGCGCCCCTTGACTACAATCTCTTGCTGGGTAGGAATTGGATGTACAGTATGCAAGCTGTATCTTCTTCACTATTTCGTGTTGTATGCTTTCCATTTAATGGGAAGATAGTTACGATTGATCAAATGTCATTCAAGAATCCATCGGTTACCGCATCTTCAGGAGCTTCAATCCTGATTGTAGAGCACTCTCAGCCGGCAACTAGGAGTGTGGGTGTGGGAATGTATCCATCCCTCATGGGAAGCTTTATTTGTCCTGCACCTATCCTTATGATAGGGTCTAGTTCTGGTGAGGCTTCGACAATTGTGACATCAGTGTCTTTTCTCATGAGTCATATGGAAGATCCTTGGATTCTTCCTGCACCGAATACTTCAAGTGAGCCCATCGTGACGGACGTGCCGTTGCCTACAACTATGGTAACTTATCAAGTTAATATTGGATGTGTTGCAGAGCCTAGTCCTTCATGTTCACAGATGGAGGAGGATGACCCATATGTGTTTCGTGCATGAATTCCTTGATAGTGTTTTTCCTTTAAATGAAGCGATTATTGAGGCCATGTCAGGAGTTGAGCCACCGTGGGAAGAATTGCATCATAGATCTTACTTTCTTCCCGAGCTTGACCGCTTGGAGCGTGAGGACTTTAGTGAGGTTCTTAGTGAGAGAATTGGTAGTACCATGGTCCCATTAATCTCTCCTGGTCCGATGGCTGATGGGAGCATGGAAAATATATCTCCAACGATTCCTATCAATATCTCTCATGATCCTAGCAGGATAGAGAATGTCTATATTGGGGCAGAATGTTCCCATGCTGAGATTCAAGAATACACCGAGCTGTTTAAATAATTTCGTGATATCTTTGCTTGGTCTTATGACGAAATGCCAGGTATCGACCCTCGCATTGTTGAACACGAGATTGAGACTTATCCCAATGCTAATCCTGTTCGACAACGCCTGCGTACAGTGAATCCTAGGAAAGCACCCGTGATTAAGGTAGAGATAGAGAAACTGTTGAAAGCTGGTTTTATCTATCTCGTTCCCTTGACGGAGTGGGTTTCAAATCCAGTTCTGGTTGATAAGAAGTAGGGAGCGATCCACATATGTACTGATTTCCATGATTTGAATCGTGCTTGTCCTAAGGACAATTTTCCCACACCGTTTATTGATCAGATTTTGGATGAGTGTGTGGGTAGTGATATTTTTTCCTTTATGGACGGCTTTTCTGGATACAATCAGATACAAATTAAACCTGAGGACCAACATAAGACCGCATTTATTTGTCCTTGGGGAACTTTTTCATATTGAAAAATGCCCTTTGGCCTTACAAACGCCGGAGCTACTTTTCAGCGGGCCATGACTCTAATCTTCCATGATCTCAAATCGATTATCGAAGCATTTTTGGATGACCTTGCTGCTCATTCTCAAATCGTTGTCAATTTTGCCAATTTGACTAGAGGCTTTATACATATTTTGAAAAAGGACACCCCCTTTTGTTGGGATGAGCGAGCCCAGGAGTCCTTCGATGCACTTAAGCGAGCCCTAGCATCGGCCCCGGTGATTAGTCCCCTAGACTATAGCCGTGATTTTCTACTTTATGTGGCCGCGTCCATGGAGACGATTGGTATGGTTTTGGTTCAAGAGGATGAGGAGCTCCAAGAGCATGTCATATACTATCTAAGCCGAAATCTTATTGACGTGGAGACTTGTTATTCCCATGTTGAGAAGCTTTCCTTAGCTATCGTACATGAGGTTCAACGGTTGAGACATTATATTCTCCTTCGCCAGACCTTGGTTCTAGCCCATGTCAATCCATTTAAATTTGTTATCACTCAAAGAATGATTGGGGGAAAATATAATAAATGGATTGTCATCCTGCAAGAATTCGATCTCGAGTTTGTTTCGGCAAAATCGAAGAAATCGTTAATTTTTGCGGAGCTTATATTGGATTTCCCAAGTGAGGCCGAGGAGTTGGTTTGTGAAGATATGTTTATCGATGAGCACATATTATTAATCTCAACTTTCGACCCATGGTATGGGGATATTATTATATATTTACAAACATTGAAGGTACCTACTCACCTCTCATGGGATGAACGATGACGATTACGTCACGTATCCAAGAATTACCTCATAGTGGATAACACTTTGTACCGCCGTGGGGTAGATTCCATTTTACGTCATTGTTTAACTCATGAAGAGGCTGAGGTAGTGTTGAATGATTGCCACGGAGGGGCATGTGGTGGTCATTTATCTGGGCTTTCTACAGCCCAAAAAATCTTGAGAGTGGGTTATTTCTAGCCATTGATCTTTAAGGATTGTGTAGATGCGGTCAAGAGGTGCCATCCTTGCCAGGTATTTGCACGTAATATGCACTCAAAACCTACCCCGTTACATCCCATCATCACCATCGGTCCCTTCACTAAGTTGGGGCTTGATTTTATGGATTGCAACCCAGCTTTAGCTAGGGGGCATCATCATATCATAGTGGTTGTTGACTACTTCACGAAATGGGTTGAGGTTATGCCTACAGTTAAATCCGATGGTGAGACAGCCGCGCACTTCGTATTCAACTAGATTATTACTCGATTCGGTATTCCGAAAGAGCTTATCACTGACCATGGATCACACTTTCAGAATCATATGATGGAGGAGTTGGCATCAAAGTTAGGGTATAAGCAAGATCATTCCTCCTCTTACTACCCTCAAGTGAATGAACAGGTAGAAGCAGTGAACAAATCACTCAAATCCATTCTCCAATGAACCATCGCACAAAGCAAGATGAATTGGCACATTATGTTATATCCTGCTTTGTGGGCTTATAGAACTGCTGTTAAGACTGCCATGGTTTTTTCTCCATATAAACTTGTACATGGAGTGGATTCGATATTGCTGGTTGAGTGCGAGATTCTTTCTTTGAAGCTAGCCATAGAACTCTTACCAGACACTTCACCACTGGAGGAGCGTTTGGTCCACCTTGAGCAACTTGATGAGCAGCGCTGAGATGCCTTGGTGGCTCTAGAAGTAAATAAGTGCCGTGTTAAGGTCCAGTGTGATAAGTCTGTCCGTCCAAGGAGTTTTAGTGAGGGAGACCCAGGTCCTTTTGTGGGATCAACCGAAAGAACCCTTGGGGGCAGGAAAGTTTAACCCCATGTGGCGTGGTCCTGTTGAGGCCTAGAAATTCATAGGCAACAACAACAAGGGATTCTCCCCAGTCAACATTCCCAACTAGCCCGTGACTGTTTGGTGTAGGAAATCTGTCCGTTTTGCAGTCTGGATACCATAGGTCAAGTAACAAAACTAAAAGGTTTTACCGGTTGCGGCCCGGTCCACCGTATATGTTTTTGTATTTTGACTTAAAGTATGAAATGCATGTGCCTAATTAACAATGCAGGGTGATAAGGATGAAAAGAGTAGTCACAATGTGATGTGCAGGTTCTTACCTCTCATCTTAAAACTCACAAGCATCTAAATCACATATGCAGCAATAAAGTAAAACTATCTATCTATCTATTTATCTATCTATCTATCCCCGAGGAGCCCAAATCGTAACTTATAAATGAGTAATGTATATTGTACATGCATTATAACGAGAAATTACAGATAGATGACATTCCTTCCTACAACACATGAATGATTAAAGATATTTAGACAATCAGATAGCCAATTGTTTATGAACAACATGCATTACTCCTGGTGTTAATTTCACAGAATAAACCAGAAATCATTCAAACAAGAACATAGGTTCTAAGAGTTATAACGATCTCACAGTTAATGGACAAAAGCTGGAAAAAACGAAATAGTTCATCTTTCACCAATCCATAGCATAACATTGGAACGTCCCACCAACTTTCTCCGACAGGCAAACAATAATTATTTATTGCAAAGAAAAGTAGTTCTTCTTACAATATCCCTTTACATGTCTAACTGGGAAAAATCCCCTCTGTTCTTCTAAGTCTTCTATATTTATACAAAAAGGATGAGACTGTTGGGATGCCCACAAATAACCCTTGGGATTCCCAACTCTTCGCCTCCCAATATCTCACTTACGTCAAGTGTTTACAAAGTTGTAACATATTACACAAGTGAATGATCATTCACGAGGAGGGCCCCACTTGAGCATTCAGAAATTTCTTCCACGCCAAAGCTTCAGAGGCGATGCCTTCAAACGCACAAGGTTCCAGAAAATGAATGTTTATTTCGAACTTCGCAGCCTGGTTCTTGATGGCCTCAATTCTGGCTGCACTCAAACGAAGCTGATCCTCCAATAGATGCACACTGATGGCGTAATGATATACTTCACTCCTTAAGCTCTGGTCGTCAAGGGATTTAATGTGCTGTATTTTTGCTTCCTCCTCTTGATACCTCTTCTGTAAAATTTCCACAAATAAGTTGTGGTTAGGAAAAAAATCTCGGCTCTGCTCAGCTTCTACTTGGCACCGGTTATAGGTAATCAGGAGCCTCCTGAAGAATTCTGTGCATGTTCCTTTAGTCTTTCTAATAGCCTTTTTAAATTCCTCGGCTGTGTTTATAGAAAACTCTAATAATTCGTAATCCTGCTTAAGGGCCTGCTAATATTTTGAGGGCAGCTCTTCAGGAGTTTCTTCATTATTTTCCATCCTTACCATTCTTGCTATCAGGACCTCTAGGATGTCCTGAGATCTATCAACAAAATAAGAGGAAGTCTCCAGAATTTCCTCTAATCGGCCGTCTATTTGCAAAACTTTGCATCTCTCTTCTTCTATGGCAGTCTGTAGTTGAAGCATCTTGGCCTTTTGTGCCAGCACATGTTCCTTGAAAGGTTGGAGGTTAACCTGCTGCTCTTTTGCTTAGTCTAAAGCGGTTGTTAGAGAAGAAATCTGATCTTGAAGTTTCATCTCTTGTTCTTGAGCTTGCTTCTCACTTGCCTCCAAGGTGGTCTTTTGCAGCTCTAAGTCTTCTATCTTTCCCAGCAGCTGTTCCTTCTCCACCTTTAGGTCTTGATACTCCTACTGCACTCTCTCCAGACACTCTTGTGTAGTTTCCAAAGACGTCCTTTCTACTTGGAGAACCTGCAGTTCATCCTTTGAAGACCTCATCTCTTTCTGCATGTCCTCATATTTTCTCTTCATCTTACTATTTTCTTCTCTCTCATTTCTTAATGTGTCTTTCAGCTGAGAAGAAGACTTCTTGGATTGCTCTAGATCTGTCATGATTTTGTCTACATTATCCTCCAAAGCATGGATCAATGCAGCTCTTGCTCTAATGGTGAATTTGGGATCTCGGTCTGTAAAATATACAACAGTTGTATCCGTTATCATCTTCCCAGACAGACCTCCTATTGCAACCTTCTTTTCAGTTCTCTTCACTATCCTATTGGTTTCATTGTCATAGAAGATAGTATTAAAATCAGGGATTTCTTCCCCTATCTTCTATTCAAAATGGATCAGTTTAAGTGTGGGAACCATAGACTGTCCAGGTGTGCTAGTAGTAGGTAATTCTGGGTCCCGAACCTCGGGGTTCTCCACGTCCTGGGTTTGAATGTCAGTTGTGTCAGAGGCTGACTGTTCTGTCGCTGTCTGGGTCAGCTTCATCCTATATGCTTCTTGTTTTTGAAGCTCCTCATCAAGCTTCCTTTTCCTTTATTCTTCTTCATTTCTCACATCTTCTTATGCCTTTTTGGATGCTTCTTGGGAAACTCTTCTTTTCTCTTCCTCTTCTCCCTGCAGCCACCCTGCAGCTTCTTGTGCCAATCTTTGGGATTCCTCATTTCTTTTCCTGGATTCTTCATCGACTTTTGCTTGTTCATCTTGCCCCTTCCCACCTTTGGTGGTGATCTTCTTTTTGAACCTTTTCCTCAAGGCTGTTATATTCAATGCACTACGGAAGATGGACTCTTCTCTGTCCCAATGATGAGTGTATTTGAAATGAACATTTGCCTCTTTGCAGTGTTCAACTACTTTGTTGCGGGAGTCATTTCTATGGAAGGGCATCTCACCAAAATGAAACCTTTCCAACTCTTCTACAAACTCATCTGCTTTCTTCACTCTGGTAAACCTATAAATTCCTAACTTGAAAGGCAAAGGGGGATAGGCAGCCTTCTTATGTTCAAACAAAAAGCTTCCTATGCCATCCAGGAAGACTTGCCTAACCGCCTCTTTATGAATGATGTAGTTTGTGGTGTATTTGGGTAGTAGGGAGGGTGCTCTGGAGCCTTCAAACATTTTGAAGTAGAGGCCATCCTCAGTCAGGTAGTAATCTGCATATTCTTCAATTACCTGCAATGCCTCTTCTGACATGCAGTCACATTCCTTCAGAAAAATGAGAGTATACAATGGCATGATGAAGTGTTCACAGACCTCCCGGTAGTGACTGTGGTACTTATGAGCCCACAACAGCTTGTATGTAGAGTAAATAGGCATCCTCTCCCTGTCCCAGATGCACCTTAGGTTGGGGAAAGGTTGATTGCACAGTATACAATCAACGAGTATGGAACTCATGTAAAATTCTAACCTCTTTTGGGACACTCCTCCCAGGGCTGAGGCCATACAGGATGAAAGACTATTTGACACTATGTTGGCCCAGTTGAAAATGGTCCCCTGGGTTGCACATAAAAAATAATTGGCATCAACTCCAATTTGAAGCTCCTGCCATGAGCTCTCCCAAAAATCCTGTTAAGCATTAAGGCGATGAACCTGTACGGGGCCCTTAAGCTCGCTGTGTCATATTCTCCCGTTGGCCTGGTTCTGAAATGTATTCCAGACAACAACATTCTTTTAAGGGTCTCAACAAGGTCCATTCTAATGTTTCTCATCCAATCATCATACAAAAATACTTGTGGTTCTGGCAGGTGGTAGGCCAGGGCTACATATCCTGGGCTATAGGCAGCATAGCCTTGTTTGTCAACATTCTCCAGGATCATAGTGGCTACATCTGCCCGGGGCAGAATCCAACCAATCACTTCAGAGCATGGGAAGAGATATGGTCTTGTGGAAATATTCATCAGTGAAGATCTCTCTATATTGGCGTATATGCCTTCTTCCTCCAAGCCCATATCAGGCACCTCTCGACGCGTGATCAACTTGTATATCTCTCCCCATTGGTACTCAAGCTCTACACCAGATATGCACTTGGTGTCCTCATAGATGTATTCGGTTTTGGTGATAACTTCCATGTCAGGATCCTCTTCGACTACAGGGGCTTTCTTCTTTTGTCACTTCGACATTTTGAGTTCGGAATCTTCCTGTTATACATACAATTATCATCATTAGGCCCTTTCCGGCTAAGTTGCAAACATTGAGACAACAATGTGCAGTGTTTCACTTTATCTATGTTTAACATGATGAAAATTAGTCAAATGAAGCAAATATGTGCAAGCTAACACTGCTGTCTAATACCAAAATAGTTCCGCCAACAAACTCGAGTGGGAAGCAAATCTACATAAAAATGAAGAAAACTCGGGCTCTCTGCGGGCGCCATGATCATCGCGCTGCGGGGAATGACGAGGGGATTTATTTGAGTTTTTAATGGTGAGCTTCAACAAAATACTACCTATGTAATCTAAGGTCAATATAACACTGTGCGGTGCTATACAGCCCCTGATCGACGCAGGTCCGAAACCGACCGTGAATCGGGTTGCTTGAACAACGCGGTGAAACGCGACTTTGGTCTGAAGGATACGGGAAACATGAAAGGGGAAAATAGTATAACAATCATAGGGAGGGGCCATAAAAAACCTCTTCTACTGACCTATCATCATACAGGGTAGATTTGTGCAGACATCGCAATGACTGTCTGCACCAATCTCCCCAACTACTAAGCGTAGGGTCGAAAAACAAACGACCGTGGGGGAAACTACCTTGTGGGCCAAAAATGCCCCCACGGATAGTTACACTACAAAACCCCCACTATATACACATGTAAACAATGGGGCCAAGGGAAAACGGCCGTAAAAACCTAACCGTGGAGAAAAATCAAGAAACGCTGAGCCAAACGGAACGGGATAAGGCATACAAGAGCCTACCTGGCACCTCGGTGCATATGGCGGGAGAAAACTATCAAGCTTCCACGGTTGAGCCACCTGGAACGAGGGTACACCAACATTGGGGGCCTGACCAAGCTTGAGCGGAATGACAATGCATGAAAACGACAGTGAATGATAGTTGGAAATAGCGATAGAATAATGCACATGCCCGACCCCATATATATATATATATAGTCAACCATAAGCGGCGGGCGAAAAAATAAAAATCAGACGGCAAAGACAAATGGATCGGATGTCACAAGGACACTTCTTTCCACAACGTCGGGTGGTAAAACAACTAAGCTATCCGCAGAGCTAACCAGGAGAAACCAATAGCACATTGGGGCTCGCAAGACTAAACGTTGGGGCGATAGTGGAATAAGGAGCCGCAACGGCGGGAACATAAAGGACATCACGCCCCACCATGTAAGGTCTGAATCGGAAGATAAAACAACTAAAAGATCGGAAAGGTAGTTCTTTCTACGGCCGCAACGACAGAAACCCAAAACCCAAGGATCGACGAAACAACAAAGCGGAGCTTGAAAATTCAATACAATAATCGAGGGGCTTCATAGTTTGCTGTCTGCAACTGCGGAGAAAGTAGTAATAAAATGTTTTGATGTGAAAACCAAAAGTCAGCCGATTGAGACAAATGCGTCAGAGACAAATATCGAGGCTGAAGCCTATTATTTCTCTGCAACGGCGAGAGTGCAAGCAAAGAATCTTTCGATTCAAACAATTGAAAATGCACTCAAAGGAAAAAAACAAAATTGGATCATTTCAAGCATTAGAAACAGTCTTTCTGAAGAGTCATTAAATCAAATTAAAGAAGAAAATCACACCAATATAAGCAAAAGGAGGGTCCCAATTTTTTTTTGAATTTTGGGAAAATGTTGCAGCTGCAACAATTGGCGACTACCTGGTGAACCCCATATTTCTGACTTAAATTCTTCTCAGTAAAAGACTGTCTAGCTTAAAAATTTGAATTCTCCTAGATGTTTGTATTCCTAATATGGACAACCCATACATTTAAATCATTGAGAAGCAGTTCATTCATTAGGAAAAGGTAACATCAGAAATTTTTGCAAGTTTGAATAACTCTTTTGAGGCCTAATAAGTGAGATTTATTTTACCCGTTCTTAGGTATTTTCTAGCTTGGACACCACAGGATTGTAACATATAGTAAACAACACTATACTTTTGTTCCTCATTCCTGTCCCAACTGCACTTTTGTGCCATTTGAACTTTAGTTCTTTTGAGTCCTCCATTTGCCTTTCTTTCTAAATTTTATTCATGCCCTTCTATCCATAGTGTCCTTTTGTGTGAGAGAAGAATTTAATTTTCATCTCACGGACGGAGAGGAACTTTTGGCAATTTGAAATTCATGCTTTTGATACTTTGCTTTGATATGTATTGTTTCTTTAAGGAGTTTTTACTCTTGATATCTTTTAACTTTTCGAAAATTATGGCATGGGATCATTTATATATGATATACTGTTTACCTTCTTCCTTTCCGTGGGTCCTTCGCTATCACTCCCTTGGACATTTAGATGTGAAATGGATGGAGCCTCAAAATAGTATTCCAGACCTCTTAATTCTGAGTAATTTACCAGGGTTTAAGTAGGATTTCAATGAATGCATGGCCAATCAGGAACACTGCTACTAGAAGACATTCACTTGGTTAAACGAATAGTCTTTTGCTCAAGATTTCAGTTAATTAAGAAACCTGATGTTTCCATTGCAACAAAAAGTTTTCCTCGTTATTCAAAACCAAAAGAACTAGCAACAAAGCATTAAAATAAAAGAAAACAACATCAAAGCAATAAACCAAAATAAAACAACATCAAATTATTTATGTACAGAATCATTAAAACAAAAGAAACGAAAAGTGCCCACTCCCGAAAAATCCTTTAACCTGGTGAGTCAAAGGGTGGGATGGATTGTAGACATGAGATCCCTAACCATGGTATAGCTGTACTATTTTTGAAATCGAAACCATGTCTACTAGTATACAGTCATCCTTATCAGCCTGAGGAAGTTGAAGGAGCTCAGGCTGAGTGTCAATCACAGAACTGGTCTTTCCTGAGGTTTGATATCTTCATTTAAGCTCTGTTAGATAATTTCCTAGGACATAATTAGCAGATTCATTACCTCCCCCCAGCTTAGTGACAGTATGTTTCATGTAAGGTTCTGTCAAGATTTTAATTTGACTTGGGATACTCTTATGAGGTAGCCATAAATGAGACCAGTCTGTAGCAAAATAACCTTTTAACCTGGTAGACCAATCTCATTTCAGAATAAGCCCATATCCATCTGGTACGTCAGCCACCATAATGTCAATAAATTGACATATCTTGTTATTTGCAGATAAGCGTATGAGAACATTCTTCATTTCTCCCACTACTTTGACACCCGTTCTATCTAGTTGCACTACTTCCCAGGTTGTGGGCTTTGGCTTCCCATTAATATTTTTGCAAACTTCAAGTGGCATAACATTTATCGATGACCTAGAATCTACCAAACAATTATGCACATTATGATTCAACATTTCTAGAGTCAAAAGAAAAGGCGGGGTTTTATCCTTTTCTTCCCAACTGCCTTCCTCTCTCGGCTGATTTTGAGTGGATATATCTTTTTTAAGATCCTCAAATTTTTCAGTGTTTCCTTCATTAACCTCTACCTATCCTTCCACATGTTTGACAGGCTCATCTGTATCATGTTTCTCTATGGTCTTGTTTTTGTTTTCTTCTTTACCACTGCTCTTAGTCAATTTAGAGTTCAACAGCTGATTCATAACCAATGTCATTGAATTTAACCATTGAGGACACTTATTTTTAGAATGAGGTTGTTGGTGAAAAGTGCAGAAATTATCCCCCCTACCTTTGTTATATTCATTGATGCTGAATTTGGTGGAGTGATCTTCAATTGGTTGCTATCCTCCCTTTTTTGGTAGTAGGGTTTGTAAGTTTTCTGAACTTCCCTTTCTTTCTCCAGATCTATTATTCGGTTGGATAGTTTCTGAATCATTTTCAGCATTCCCTCAAAATCATGTGATTGTTCCTCTTTAGGTTTACACAGCAATAAGGTTCTTCTCCTGGTAGCTTTTCCTTCAGGTTGCTCGGTATATTATTCTATACTTTCCTTTTCAACCTCTACCCTTTCTGCTTCTTCATAAGTCTCTGTCAACATAGGTCGAGCTTTCATTTTGGAAAACATGGCCAGCTCAGGCCCTAGGGCTGAGGTATAATATTCAATTAAGACTTTGTCTGAGGGTCTGTCAGTTTCAGAAAAGTTCTTTAAGTATGTCGAAAACCTTTGAGTAAAATGATGTACCTTCTCATCTTTCTCCTTTAAAAAAAAAAAAGACCTTTCATTAGTGAGGCATGTGTCTTTTGGGTTGCGTATTTACTTTTGAAAATCCTTTCGAAGGTGTCCCAATCAGGAATAGAGTTTGCAGGCAAACCAAAATACCAGGATGTTGCTACTCCTTTAAGGGCATGCAGGAATAATCTACAGACAACATCTTCGTACTCCCCAGCCCTTAACCCTTCTACTGCTAAATAGAAACTTTGCAAGTGGTCATCTACAACAATATTTTCATTGGGGTCAAACTTAGGTAGTAGCTTTTCAAAAGCTTGAGGTAGGTTATGCAATGGAGGTGCGAGGTTCAAAGGTGATCTAGCTCTCCAAGCCGGCAATGGGTTGGGCTGATTCACATTTATACCAGGCATGAGCAAAAGTGAATGAACAGGAGTCTGAGTAAGGAACACAGTAAGATGAAACTGGGATTACTTGCTTCAAAGTTAGAACCAAAACCTGTAAGTCCTTGGGTTAGGTCAAGAGCTTCCAAATATCTGCTGGAGAGATAATCTTGGGAAAATAGGTTTCCACGGCCAGCCATGCACTGGCAGCCCTCCTTCTAGCGCCAGAAACTGTTGAGGCCTGGAAATTCGTAGGCAACAACAGCAAGGGATTCTCCTCAGTCAACGTTCCCAACTAGCTTGTGACTGTTTGGTTTAGGGAATCCGTCCGGTTTACGGTCCGGCTACCGTAGGTCAAGTAACAAAACTAAAAGGTTTTACTGGTTGCGGCCCGGTCCACCGTATATGTTTTTGTATTTTGACTTAAAGTATGAAATGCACGTGCCTAATTAATAATGCAGGGTGATAAGGATGCAAAGAGTAGTCACAATGTGATTCGCAGGTTCTTACCTCTCGTCTTAAAACTCACAAGCATCTAAATCACATATGCAGCAATAAAGTAAAAATAACTATCTATCGATATATCTATCTATCTATCCCTGGGAACAAAAGGATAGTGCTTTTTACTATATGTTACAATCCTGTGGTGTCCAAGCTAGAAAATACCTAAGAACGGGTAAAATAAATCTCACTTATTAGGCCTCAAAAGAATTATTCAGACTTGCAAAAATTTCTGATGTTACCTATTCCTAATGAATGAACTACTTCTCAATGATTTAATTGTATGGGTTGGCCATATTGGGAATACAAACATGTAGGAGAATTCAAATTTTTAAGCTAGAAAGTCTTTTGCTGAGAAGAAGTTAAGTCAGAAATATGGGGTTCACCAGGTAGTCGCCAATTGTTGCAGCTGCAACAGGTCCTTACGTTGTTAAACGTGTGTTAGAGAAGGGCACTTATGAGCTAGTGGATTATGAGGGTATGGAGTTGGTGGAGCCTAGAAATGGGCTCTATCTCAAAAAGTACTATGCATGATTTTCAGCCAAGGCTGGTTATTGTATATTATTGTACAGTTTTGCATAGGTAGGTCTTTTCTTATGGTGATCGGGTTTGTGATTAGTTTCTATTTCTTTTGGCAGATGTCAATGTAATCTTCCACTTTCATAGGATTCATGGATGGTGCGAGCCGTCACACTCAACACTCAACCTCTACTGCTTGGGTGATTTATACTCCTATGGGTCAGGTGTTATCTTTAGGAGGTGTATGGTTACGTCCATCTTCAAACAATGTTGCTGAATATAGTGCCGTTATTGAGCTTCTACGGGATTCCATTTTACATGGAGTTCTCTCTCTTCAGGTACGTCTTGATTCAGAGTTACTAGTGTCACAACTTAGTGGTTTGTACCATGTTATAGATCCGACATTATTAAGAAGATTCTTACGTACGACAATTTGACAATATAACATACATACATGTTGCTAGAATTAATAATCAAGTTGTTGAATCATATGCTAACTATGTGTTAGATTGGCATTTGTTTCATACACAATAAGCTCATCATAAACATAAATTTTTACACATGTAAATAAATAAATTGATCATCATAAAAGTTTTTATAAACATCCAAAATGCGGTAATACATAGTGTCATAATACAAAAATGGGGCTCTTGAGCCACCAAAATATAAATACACGGTAGTACAAAATGTATCACTCCCAGGTATCTAAACCTATGGAGGAGGAGGGGGTTTGTGATCGTGGAATGTCACTACGGCTCTAGCTAGCCATTGGAATAACCGCACCCATGCTCGTGGTACACCCACCACCTGGCGCTACATGTTCTCATGCAAGTCTCGACTTGCACCATGGGAACTCTATGTGTCAGTCTCACGAAGTTGGTATGAATGCTTTGGAGCATCTGCTTTGCATCCACACCCATGATATCATCTCCTCTTCCCCTCGGTTTATAATGAGGGAAGCCTTCAGGCCACCATGGTCCCACCTCTGCATGCATATGGTAGATGTCAGTATGTATTATCACCCAAAAACATGTCTTTTGATTCCACATAATCAAAAAACATAAAAAATTTAATAACTCAAAATTTTTAAAAAGAGAGTCGAGATTCGTTACCAATGTCACCATATGCCGATCCTAGTGGTAGCGACATGTTCGGGTCTCCCCAAAAATCTATCCCCGCATAGGGGTAGCCATCGATGGAAACTATCTGTCATCACCACCATGGAAATAAATCAGCTGGATAGGGGTTGGACACCCTACCTCCCCCCAGTCTGTACATCACATCTGCCCAATGCTGTTGGGCCAGATCTTGAACCCCGTGTAGAGGAACGTCGACTCTAGGGCTCAATCCTGGAACACGCTCAAAGAAAAATGTGCTTAGTATGATGTTGAAACCAAAGTTTCGCACTCTTCCCATCTTGCACTCACTGAGCTGATGTTTCATGTTGTACAGTAGCGTAGTGCTCCAATCGTATACCATGGGTCTCATGCACTCCACTACATAGAACATCAGAGGCCACAGGGCCTGGTGGAGTGAAGCTAGGCCTGCTATCCTGCCCAGTGTCAATAGGATGGCCTTTAGTCCTAGCACCTGTATGGATTTAGTAGGGATCTGAATCCCCACCTTCTCCATGTCGGGATAGCAGTACACCACAATGTACTCATCTATAGTCAAGCCACCTCTGGGCCCGCGAGAGCATAGGTTCACTACTTCCCCCGTCAA
The DNA here is from genome assembly GCA_001517045.1 of Pseudotsuga menziesii. Lineage (NCBI taxonomy): Eukaryota > Viridiplantae > Streptophyta > Pinopsida > Pinales > Pinaceae > Pseudotsuga > Pseudotsuga menziesii. Next base: position 26,391 of record LPNX010173880.1, on the reverse strand, counting down.
GAAATTCCAGTAATAAAGTATATGTCCTCCACTTCTATGGTGAGGGACATCCCGTCTATCTGGAATAACTCTGAGTCTGGATCCCAGTAGTCCACCAACATCTACAATAGTCCTGGTTTGGCTCATAAGACACCAAGACACCAAAATTTGTAAATCCCACATGCACGTAACGCTTGTTGAGCCATTAGATTTGCCCTTACTGCCTCTTCTACATCACCATGTTCATGTTCTCTCCATTCTAGGACCAACCTGCACATAAAATTTGAGTTTTTTCCATTAGAATACTTAAAAATCCTTGAGCACGGCCGCATACGCGATTGTTTGCTAAACAACCACGTATGTACGCGACTTTGAGGGAATTTTCCGTGTATATCCAGCCCTATACATGGAAAAACCCTCGATTTCTGTGTGGGTGCGTATCTTAAAAAGGCCTATATTGCTAAATACACCATGTAATTTGACAAAATTTGCATCAAAATGAAAGAGTAGAGCATGGGTAAGTACCTAGAAAAAACAGTAGTGGATTCCGTCGGCTGGATCTCCTGGAATTCGCTGTTGAAGTTCTGAGCTCAAATGGGTAAAAATTTCAAATGTTTTATAATGTTTTGAATTTTTTTACTATTTATAGAAATTTTCCAAATTTTTGAAATTTTTTATCCCCTTTCCTATAGTTTGGACCGTTTCTAATCCTTTTGGACCGTTTTTGGACTAATTTATGATGTAAGAGACCTTTTTGAGTGCCTTTTCAGCCGTTGGATTGACCCGTTCATGCCGATTTTAGGTATCAGGTCTAAACTGGCATATAGGTTAGGTTTCACAACCGTTGGCATTTTGCATGACCTTATGATCATGTCATTATAGCCTTAGGTACAAACCCACTCTATTATTTCACGGAACCTTCTTGCTGTTTTAGAAGTGGCATGATATGAGTGGTAGAGCTTGACCTTACATGGGTACCCTAGTTAGCACCTTATTTACACTTAGTTCCCATGCCGAGATTTTATCCCTTAGGGTGTGGGAGTCCATTTTATAGTATTTCCATGACATTTCGCAAGAGCCTCATACTCCTCTTGATCTTTGCTGGCCTATTTCCCTCAGGACTCCCTTATGTCAAGTTGTAATTGCATTATCATGAGATTTTCCTGCCTTATTGAGCCTTACGTCGGCTTCCCTAACATTGATTTTCAGCCATATAGCCCAAGCTTGTCTCATGTCTAGCCATGCAGATCCATTTCATATATCCTTTGCAGCTTGATTCCCTATTTTTACCGGGAGGGGACTTTCCCCCGAGTGTCGCTATCCTACACATGTATCCTTGCATTAAGCATAGGTATGTTCCACTGCTTGGAACTAGTTTGTTTTCCCATATGACACTCTTCTCCTCCTAGTCTATAACTATAAAGCCATTTTATTCTTTTTCAATCTTTTTAAATATCTGAAAAAGTCCAAAAAAAATTAAAAAACCAAAAATCCAGACAAGGAAAGATGTTATCTTTTGGCAGCTGTCGAGTCGTGTCGCCTTTGAATAGAGCACTGCATATAACATCCATTGGTTGGGTTTATAGTTTGAATTTAGGAGCTGTACTCATTTATCTGAGTTTATCTCCACCAACTGGTTAAGCTTCCAGTCCCCATGGAGCCTCTGTCGATGCCTCCTGTGTCGCAGAGGTGACCCAGTTTTGTATATTGAGTTTATGCTGCCTTTATTCAGTCACCATTCGTTGTTATGCTCTTGTTCAAAGGAAGTTGAAACCTGAGTCAGCCATTCCTCAGTTATCTCGACTTTGCATGTTGGCCATCTCGATATAGTTATTGGTTCGTGCACCTTATGATTGAGTCCTTCCACATTATACGGATTTGCTGAGTACCTCATGTTGTATGAGGGGGGATGCCTTAATTCCCTCCTTCCAGCGGATTTCATCCCATCGACTTCAGATCATTTATTCTAGGATTGGAATCTAGAGTCATTTTTTAGTGCCTTGAGACTTGCAGTCATCAGTGGCAAGTTCTCTCGCCATCGACAATTTTTGAGAATACATTAATGTCCCCTGATCGATGGATTCTCTCAAGTGTTCGACCTCAACACATCTATTCACACTTGTTAGTTTTCACTCTAGTACCTTGATTCCCATTATCATTATCGGTGGGTGATCTCGCATCTGTTAATGGTATACATCAATGACCGGTAATCAGACGATGGACTACTATGTTTGACCTCGACACCTTTATTCACATAGTAGGACTTGTACTCGTATCGGTTTGTGTAGAATACCTTCCAGATTGGTGGCATCTCTTATATGCTACCTCCTTGATCGTGCTAATGTTCATGAGATTTCAGCTCTCGTGACTTGATTCCAGTATATGTCAGACATTTCTAGCTATTATGGAGATCTTGATCCATTTTATATCTTCAGCCATTATGGAGATCATGATCCTTTGTATATCTTCATCATGGAGATGCCGATTTATGTATATTGTATGTGGTCATGACCACTTATGTGATATTGTGTATCATGCCTATTCATGGCCATTGTACTCTTACGTATCTGGACTGCTATATGTATTTGCAGTTATGTGCAAAGTTGTATCATTGTATTATGCTGATTGGGTGGCTGGTCTTCCATTTGGGATTCTTCATCACTCCACTTCTGGGATGGACTTATAATGTATTTTGGCCATCGTATGACCCCTCTGACCTCACACATTCGGGGGCATATGTTATAGCTGATTTTACCACACTAGGTGAATCACACTTGTATGGTCTTCCCCTGTCCCTCTGCAGACTCCTTAGACCCCTTGGACCATTTTTTGTCCTTTGATGTTTCTTAGACCATCCCTATAAATATGTGAAAATTGATACACGTAAATTTTAAACCCCTCATCACGTATATACATGGGTTTGACCCCTAAAACCACGTACATCGGGATGTGTACAAAATCCAAATCCTTTTGGAGTTTTCCTTGACATGGATCTGACTCATTTGTCTCCTAGCCTTCCATATGCCTTGATATCACTCGGATCCAACCTTTCATTACCCCATTGAAAATCTATATAAGGAACCCTTTGGATACATTGAAGGCATGGGAGAATTGAGAGTAAAGAAATTATAGTCCATTGTTGCCGGACTTTGTGCTTGAGTCTGCATCCCTTTGTCCCTTGGAGCACTTTGGTGTTCTTCCCAAGCTTTCCTTTTTCTTGTGAGCTTCAATATCAAGAGATGGAGGATTGAGGTGGTGGAGGCCCAAGTGGGGGATTCAGTTTCTCTGATTCACAGACGTGTCGACAGAGTTTGTATTCATTGTAATCTCTGATTTTATATTAATAGAAATTTCTTTTCTTGTCCAATAATGTATGTTTGAATGAATATTTTATCCATGGATGATTTCAAATGCTTATACATTGTTGATTATATATGCTAGATTAGATCTAACACCAATATATAGTGTGCTTGTCTTGTTTACTTGTTGTTGAGGAAGTGATTCATCAATTCAAGCTGAAGTTGGAAAGCTCAATGGGGATCTACTTCAACCGTCCGGAATAAGGTACGAGGTCTGATCCCTTAGTGTTAGATATTTTATTTCTCTTGCATATTGGAAAGAATTGATTTTTGGATTCAATCTATCTATTGTGATACCCCAAGCCATAGGAATTTCTCTCTGTAACAATAAGGGTTTCCCTATCCATTGTAGCTTCGAAGCAGTGGGAGGTACATCACATGGATGTAAAGTGTGCATTTCTAAATGGAGATCTGACTGAAGATATTTACATGCAGCTACTAGAAGGTTTTCTATCTAATCCATCTTTCATGTGCAGGTTGAATAAATCATTGTATGGGCTCAAGCAAGCCCCCAGGGCTTGGTATGCCAAGATTGATGGATTTCTACTGTCACTGTGTTTTGTTCGATGCAAGTCTGATCCTAATGTCTATTTGAAGCTGATTCATGGTTCTTTAATGATTATTGTTCTCTCTATGGATGACCTTTTGATTACATGAAGTTCAAAGAAAAATATTTCCTCCTTGAAGGATGCAATGAACCATGCCTTTTCTATGATAGATTTTGGATCGTTGACCCAATTCTTGGGTCTCAAAATTGCTCAATCCCAACATGGAATCAAGGTTCATCAGTCATTGTATGCTTCATATTTTCTCATCAAGTTCATCATGAAATATTGCAAGCCAAGCAAGACTCCATTCCTTTTAGGATTTAAGCTTGAAGAAGCAGGTTCTTCTCCTATGGTAAATAATACACTATATAGGTAGTTGATTAGGTGTTTGCTTTATCTTACACATGATCAACCTGAATTATATTATGCAGTTAGTGTGGCTTCAAGATACATGGATCATCCTTGTGAGATCCATTGGAGAGCAGCCAAGAGGATCCTAAACTTTATTCAGGGAACAAGGACTCATGGGATTTTCTACAAAGCAAAATATGACTTAGAGATAGTTGGATTTACTAACAGTGATTGGGTAGGTGACAACACAGATCAAAAGTATACCTTAAGATATGTTTTCATGCTTGCAGAAGGACCAATCAGCTGGTTAAGTAAGAAGTAGAGTGCCATAGCACTCTCATCTATAGAGGCATAGTATAGAGGAGTTGTAAATGCAGCTACTCAATGTTTATGGTTGCAGGGGATACTTGGAGAATGTGGTTTCGAATCAGAGTTTTCAACAGTCATCTATTGTGAAAATCAAAGCACCATTCAAATCTCCATTGATCCAGTTCAAATATAAATAAAAAATCACATTGAGATCCATATGCACTATATCAGGGAGCTTGTGCATGATGGTACCATTGCTCTACTCTACTGCGCATCTTCAGAACAAGTAGTAGACATATTCACGAAAGTATTTTGTGAGAAGACCTTCAGTAATATAAAATCACTATTGGGGATTGCTGATCATGTGGTGAAGAATGATTGATGACAATATTTCCAAAATTTTGTTTTCCTGTCCATGTTTAAGGGAGGATTTTCCCACTAGGTGTTTGCCTCTTTCCTTGGTTGTATGGACATGTAGTATGTAAAAGGGTGACTAACCCTTGTTTCTAGGCCTTATAATTTTCTGATATTTACTCATAAATTCAGGATTAAGGGGGGGTTTTATAATAATAAGCCCATAGTTACCCATATTTGACATTAATTAAATCATTTTTGTCTTATCCTAAAATCCTATATTCCCTCTCTATGTTAGTTGACTTCTACATGTTCCTAGAAGTCAATACTTGCTAAACTGGGTCATGGAGCACTTTGGAATAATCCTGGAATCATATTTAGCATGTATTATTTATTCATGATTCCTTAAAGTGCATATCTACGTTTTCTGAAAGTTTCCCTGCTTTACATCTGATTTAAGGCATAAAGGAAAAGCTAGTCTAGGGGAACTTGCCTTGTTTTTTGACCACATCATCCTCCTTCCTTTTCTCCATACAAAAGCATGAATGGGTTTTCTTTCCACCACACATTAGCTTTCCCACTTTATTTATCTAATTCATTAGGATCTTCATGGATTTGGAAAGTCCTTTTTGCACCTATGGGGGATTTGACTTGTTTTAGTAAGCCTGCTTTTTGACCAATTCAAATAGCAACCTAGTGCTTTCAAATATCTCATGTAATTATATATTTGAGCAGCCTATTACTTCATATGGTTGGATAATGTACACTTATTCAATACAGGATTAAGTTATGCTCCAATTTCTGTTGGAATAATCAACCCATAGTTAGCTACCTTAGACATTAATTAATCCATTTTTGTCTTATTTGCCTAGTTTCCAATATTCCACTCTATGCAGTTGTCTTCCACATGTCCTAGAATTCAAAATTGCTAAAATTGAGTCATGGAGTGCTTGGGAAACCTCCTAGAATCCATATTTAGCATATCTGCTTTATTCCAGATCCTCCCTAGCGCATATCTGCTTTTTCTGCTAAGGTGCCTTCTTTATTGAGATTTATGGAAAAAGGGAAAGTAATAGTAGGTGTAGTAGACTTGTTTTTTTCCCTCGTCATCCTCCATTCTTTTCTCCTAATAAAATCATGTATGAGTTGTCTTTCCATCACTTATTAGTTTGCCTACTTGACTTTGCCAATTCATGGGC
>LPNX010173872.1:32851-46759 GCA_001517045.1 Pseudotsuga menziesii | reverse complement strand
AAACATAGAATCAACAAGATACATAGAACACAACATTTATCATGGAAGGCCAATTGGGAAAACCACAAACACTTTCTATAACTGCAAAATTATATTTACAATTTTTTTTGCAAGCTACAACTTGCTAGAGACACTAATCCCTAAGATTTTTCAACTACAACTGAGGATGCTACAACATCATTGTTTCCACCTGCTCCAAAAGACAAGGATGCTATGACACCCTGCTTTACAACCCCCTTACAGGCTTGCAGCATTCCCTAGCACCACCCTATCTCCCTAATTTGTATTTTTCTTCAATCCGGTTAATGATTATTCTTCACTTCATTGGTCTATGTTTTCTCTCGTTGTTACATTGATCTTGATTACTAAGACATCTTTCTTCCACTTTGAACTTATGTTTAAATACTTCTTTCATCATGTCTTTGAACCATTGTGTCTTTTCATCATTGCGTCTCTTCATTAAAACATTTTCACCAATGCATCTCTTCATTATAGAAACGTATCTTTTCATAAACTGATGCAAAACATCCTGAAACCCTGTTTTGGCAGATCTATAACTTTGTCTTCAAGCACATTTTAGGAGAAATAAGACCATGTTCAGATGCACAAATAAACAAGATACATCCTGATGGTATCAAGTTATTTTTATTAGTTTCCTACAAAATATGGCAGGCATTTTACTAGGGAACCTTAGACCAATTTTTCAATACTTAGTCAGTTTTCAGCGAATTTCCCAAAACAGTATGAATCCTCATTGTGGCATACCTATAACTTTTCTTCAAGCATGTTTTAGGGGAATTAAGACCATGGTAAGATGAACACAGAGACAATATAAAAACTGATGGTATCATAAAAATTTTATTAGTATCCTACAAAATATGGCATTCATTTTACTGAGGCCACTTAGGCATATTTACCAGAACTGAAACAATGCAAATCATGCCAGAAAGCACTTTTGGAAAACTAATAAGTTCACCTTCAGAGATTGTATTGACAAACCAATCATATGATTAGATGCACAAGATGACAATCTAGATGTATATATCCTCATAATCATTTAATTCATCAAATATAGAAGATGGCATGTATTTTACAGAGGCTCCTTAGGAAGATTAAGAATAATTTATACTTCATCAAATTTTCAGAGTTTCAACAAGAGTTTCAACAATTTGGCATACTTTTACATAATGGTGTCAAATTGTAACAATGACTTCATGAGAGGACTAGAACACCATCATATGACTTTGTAGCCTCATCACACATTCCAAATTCCATGTCATCCGTTTCTTTGTTATTCCTTTTTCATTAATGAACTCTCATTTTCCTATACTTAGTCATTTTTCATAGTTTCAACAAGTTTCCATACTTTTTATAGAATGGTGTGAAATTGTAAAAATGAATTCATGAGAGCACTATAAAATCATCGTATGACTCCTCAACACACATGTCACTTCATCATACATGTCATGTCATTTCCTTTGTCATTAATGAACTCCTTTGACATCAATGGAAACCACGACAAGGTATATAATGCAAGGTTTCAAATTTATGGTTAGACAACTTGGGAGCAAATTGGCACTAGGAGGCAGTAGTATCTCTCATCCCGAGGAGAAAAATATAGCTAGCGAAACAATTTTCTCAAGGGCCGAGACTCACAATCGCCCTAATGAATTCAAGAGAAAAGCAAGAGCCATTATGCCCAAGTTTCTTGAGTCTAAAGAGGAGCCTAGTACTCATTATGGTATGAAGGAATCCTTAGAAGAGTGGAAGCAACTAAGTGAAGAGTGTAGGAGGAATCTACAATTAGAACAATTCTTTAATGTCTCCAACAAGCTGGAATCCAGAGGAGGTAGAAAAATTCATTTCCAAAATAAAGAATTGAAGTCTACCATAAACAAGGTATATATGCACATATTTGATGGCTCACCACAAATTTCTGCTAGTTCTTGGATACAAAAAATAGATGTATATTTTCAGTTGACTCCAATGGTTGAAGAGGATGATTTGACAATGGTTATTATGGATCTTGAAGGGGAAGCTAATGATCAAATAAAATCTTATGAATAGTGTGTTGACAGGTTGGTGGAAAGGTTTTACTAAAATTAACTTGAAATTCCTTTCAAAGAATTGGAAAAGTTGAAGCGAAATGGAACCCCTGAGGCCTACATGTTGGAGTTCCAAAATTTGTCAGTTATGGTTACCGATATCTCTATGGATTTCTTAGTATTTCTCTTTTCTAAAGGGTTGGTTGAAACTTTGAAGGGATTGGTTAAAGTCCACAATCCAACTACCTTGAAATATGCCATGAACTTGACCAAATATTTTCGAAATGTGCTACCCAAGAAAAAGTTTCCTCCGAAGCCTAATTTTCCTTCCAAGTTCAAAGATGACAAGAAATCATGGAAAAAAGAATCAATTGTAAAGGATAAGAATGATGGACCAAGTAAGGAAGAGCTCAAGAGGTAGAAGCTATGTTTCACATGTCATCAACCATGGGTACCCAAGCATAAATGTGCTAAGGGGAAAGCACGTATCATTCAAGTTTTTCTAGATGATGAGGATAAAATGGAGAAATATGCACAAAAAGAAGCCTTGGAAGAAGGATATGAAACAATAGAAGAAAGTCATCCACAACATGTGTTAACTCGAAAAATCCCTCACTTAGCTCTACATGGCCTACACCACCAAAGGAAACCCATGCATGACCTTTGTATCACCCCATTAGACCCTCGTACCCTAAAAAAGGCTTAAAAATGAGTAAAAGGCCTTAAAGCCCCCCAAAATTAGCCTAAATAACTCTCATAGGGGCTAAAGCCTCCAAAAAGGGGCTAAAATCCCTCAAAGGAGCCTAAAACCCTAAAAGGGGCTAACATCCCAAAAAGGGGCTAAAGCCTTGACCAAGGGCTTAAAACCCTAAAAATCCCCAAAAAAGCTATAAGAGGAGGGGTGGGGGTCACTCTCAAGCAACTCTTCCCTTGCATACTGTTATGCTGCCTGTTGATGCCTTGAGACCCTTTGTCTCTCAAGCCACGCACATCCCTCCTCTCATCCATTCATTCCTTCATTGAGCCATAGCTCCTCCATAGCCAAGAGAGAGAGAGAGCCGCTTCATCCAGCCAGGGCATGGTGACCCATTGCACGAAAGAGAAGGTATACATGTGTGTTTTGTTTTATTACTTTGCTTTTATCTAATCCATAGCTTGTTTGTAGGTTTTCATTTTCTCTTTGCAGGTTTATTTCTAACATGATTTTGCAGGTTTATTGTTTCTAATAGTTATTTGTAGGTTATTGAAGCAAAGCCCTAACATTGTTTGCAGAGGGGCTTTCGATCGTTTCTTGTCTTTCTAATCTTTCTTGCTTTCTGTCCATTTATTTTCTACATTTCCACATAGGAACCTACCCTTCCTTCCTATAGATGAAAGGGAGCCATTCATGTCCTATAACAAGGGAGAAATCCCTGCTATAGAACTAGTGACCATACCAGGTCGATCCCACAGGATCCTTGGTTCAGTTTTCTAAATTTCAAGTTTTATTTCAGTTTATGCCCTAGGTTTAAAATTTCTTATCAAATCTAATTTAAATCCTGTTTATTTGTAGTTTATTGTTTCTGTCGAGCCTCCATAAGGCAAATCCGAGACCATTTGGCCACAATAGAGGTTACTGTCGATCGGATCTGACTTAGGATAAAAAAACCCCCAATCCGGAGCAGGTCGCACTTATCGGGCCTAAACAGGGGACCGGGTCGCTCATTTAGGCTTCATAGGTGCGACCAAGTCACCCTTTTCCCCCCAAAAGGTGTGACTTCCTCCAGAAAGGCAGACAACTTCTGTCTGTGAAATCTGTGCGACCCCCTCGCCTGTTTCTGGAAAAAATTGGTGACCGCCTCGCCTATTTCTAGAAAAATTTGGCGAGCCCCTCGCCACATTTGACCCGAAATGTGCGGTCTGTCACTCATAAGTTAATTTTCAATTTACTAAGGACTGTCAGTGTGGCTCAGCCACCTCTGTCTAGCACAATAGTCCCATTTTTGTTTCTGTTTCAGTTTACTACAAATTCATGTACAAACAAAGTGTAAATTCAAAAAATTTTAATTGGTTGATCAACATAGCCTAACTAAAACTGACATAAAATTAACAGTCTTGCTTACCCTTACTCCTCTACCCAGTTATCACACTTCGGGGTATTCTAGGATAAGATGAAGGGCACAGCTTGTATAGTAATAGGCCCTTCACCTAATATTGTTCTAAACCATTAAAAACGAATGACTTGGAAGGTAGAGAAGGTAGAGAAGGAGGGATTTCGACGACGCTAAGCGTCCTCCTTATTGACCAAACTTGCATCGAGGAGGTGACTTATAGATCTACGGATGGGCTTAGGCCCATTGTGTTGAGAGCCCAACACCTTCTCCTGGTTGAAGAAGAATATAGGTGTAAGGTAGTCACCTAGTTAGGCTATCACAATTCAGGGTAAAAAATGGTATCTGTCTACAAAATTTCTGTTCATTTACTGCTTTCAACCACAATATGATGAATTCATAAACCATTTGTAGCCACCAAATAACAGAAACACAGAAAGACATACACACCATACCACTTAAATCAACCCCACTCAGTTCATGATGCTGAGAGAGCCACTAAAATTGATTAATTTACACTAAGTTCAAAAATTTGTAGTCTTTGAGGACATAAGTCCTTGACTGCCTTAAATGTGGGAAGTACTTGGGCTTTGCCTAGAAACGCATTGTGAGGTGTACTACGGGAACCCCAAAGTAGCTGGCCGCTGAGAGGAATTGCCAAGCGAAAAGGACAACGACCCCCACCGATTGAGTAGAACGCCCATGAGGAAAAAGCCAAGTGTTGTCTTTTGGCAGTCTTGGTGGCCGAGTGACCACCTACAGCCAATAGGAAGCCATTTGAAACTGAGGTCCAAAATATCATTCCCATTAGTTTGATACATAAATCTAACACAACTGACCCCCCACGCTCTTCCTCACGCCTAAGAGGCGAACCACCACAATTTGAAACATTGAATCGACATCGTTGAGACCATTCTTGATGACCTCTCACACCATTCCATTTATGGTGCTCCTCAAACAGCAACGTAGATGACTCGATCAGGCTAAGATTGTTCCAATGCACCCTCATAGGTACGGCAACCAAATGGTACATTGAGCTACCACAAGACAAGTACCTAGATTTCAACTCCTTAGCTTTCATGTTCCTGCAGTATTTCCAAATCCCTGTCAAATATGACGAAGGGGTGGAAATACTGTTATCCTGTCGCCACAGCACCGTGACACATATAACCGACCACATCCATGATTTGTGGCAACGTCGTAGCTTGTGCAAGATTCAACTTGACGACATGATCTTTTGGATTGGTTCCTCAAAACCTTGCTCCCACCCATAGTAAAGAACGTCGCATTTGAACGTCCCTAATACAAAGAAGAGGCCATACTGAAAGCCCAATAGTTTGACTTGATCTATGCGCAGTCTGGATACCTCTACATCGTCATTCTAGACACTCCCCGTTCGGGTACCTCCTACTGGGATGTACCGGGGGCATCCCATGTTGCAGATGGCATCATAGGCTCAGTCTCCCAATAGCCATAGCACCGTCCGACACCACCTACAATTCCACCACAACCAAGCAACATGGCTAGTGTTGCCTACTAGAACCAAACTCTGGACTATGCCAGAATGATGTCCCAGTCTGGAGCAACAAGTTCCTATGCGCAAACTGCACCATTGCAGCAGGATCAGGCCTTGGCATGGTAGACACAACAATACATGGGGAAAATGCCCACATTTGTGGCATTGCTGGCCACCCAAATTTATTATGCACCACCAGTGCAAGTGGTTCAAGCCCCCACCCCTGCTCCACCTGCTCTGTTGGGACAAGTATTTGCACAACAAAACCGTCCCAACCAACCTGCCCCCAAAAATCAACAAGGGAAAGCTAGAAATAATCGACCCCGAAACCAAGCCAATAATCAAACATAGGGAGGTGGTCAACAACCAAACCCACCCAACAATGCCGCAGCAAACCATCCCTCCCAAAATCCCCCACGACCAAATGCACCAAGATGCAATGCCCCATTGTGCACAAACCAACTGTGGACACTTTGTGAGGTCTACAGGTACTACACATTTGAGTGTCCCCTCATGGGTCGTGCTAAGCAGGCCATTCGTAACGAGATTCAACAGGCCGCCAACGCTACAAACCAAGCCCAACCCAACCCAGCACCATAAGGGCCTCCTCCTATGGTGCTTCAGAACCCATTACTAGTCCAAGGATTGGTGGCAACCACACCCCCTCCCCAACCCAATCCCAAGACTCTGGGGGCACCTCCCATGGCCGAAACAGGTGTCCACCACCTGTTAGCCATGACGACTGAAGAGGTTAACCTACAAAACAGACGGAATCAGTACGGAACCACCACTGAAGCTGCTGACACATCAGTGCCATCCACGTCCAAATTGGTCAATTCACCTCTTCAGTTAACCCCTTTCCCCCACCCCCCCATACACCGGGTCTCCAATAATGCCACGACTAGAGCTACGGTCAGCTATAGCATCGTGGAGGATTTTGCCCAAACACCAACGACCATGTCTGCTCTGGAGGTACTCAAAATGTGCCTAATGTAGCGGAAAGCCTTACTAGCTGCTCTTGGGGCCGTAGACTCCTCCGACTCCAAGTTGATCACATTTGACACGTAGAATGGAGAACCATGCATGCCATCCACTATCGCCTTCCAAATCCTGGTGTCTATCTAGAATTTGGTTGTGCATCGGTGCATAGTAGATGAGGGGGAATTTACGTGCGTCATGTCTACCCTAGTCTAGCAGAAACTTGGATCACCAATTCTGCAACCATCCTCCACAACTCTGCGAGCTTATAATGGCCATCCCACTAAAGCCCAAGGAATCCTTCCCCATGTCCCCATCACATTAGCCGAGAAGACAATTCTGATTGACATAGAGGTTGTCAATGCTCAACTGGACTATAACCTCCTTCTCAGAAGAAGTTATATGTACACCATGAGAGCGGTCGCGTCAACTATCTTCTATCTCATGATGTTCCCCCACGAAGGGAAGATTGTTACGGTTGATCAACTCACTTATCATGATCCACGAGGGTTAACGACACCCACCAACGTTATCCCTACCATCACCACCATTGAGCAACCGAGGACGACCGCACATGCCAATGTTGTCCTTGCAATCAACACCATGGTTGACAACACACCAGCCTCCCCATTGTTGAATGTGGGCCCTAGGTTGTTTGTCAATACCACCATGATGGCTCATTTCCCCTTAGTGTCACCGCCACTAACACAAAATGAGACTACGGACTTGTGCATGGTCTCATCTAGCACCGCTGCACCCAAACAACATGGGCAGCCACAGCCCCAACTGTAACCGCAACACCGTGCGCAGCCACAACACCAACAGTAGCCGCAACATCACCCGCAGCCACAGCATTACGTGCATCCAAAACCACAACTGCATCCCCACATACAACCAGCAGGGAGTTATCTGGGCTCCCCACTAGTCCATACAATTCCCTTCCTCTTTCCCCCACCCGGTGTCATGAGCAAGCCGGTAATGGCCACCCTAATCCTACCCAACTTTACATTGGGAATTCCTGTGTGGTATCTTGATGCACCAACTCAACCATCAATGCCCTAGGTAGTCTTAACACTTGTGCAACCCATTGCGGTCGAGTCCCATCCTCCACCCGGTTTGCAATAACCAACTCCCAACCCGAAAAGGGCCAGGGACAAGAACGCCAAAGCCACCACAGAACCTTGATAGATCCCGCCTTGCACTATCTACGAACAACAGGGCCATCCAACTCAGAATTGCCCTGAAATTCCAATGATTTGTGCGCATTTGGATGCCATGGACACAACCGAAAACCTCCCCTTGGTTGAACTTCCAACCGCGCCAATAGTCATAAATAAGTCACTGAGAACAAACCATGCTTGGGCCCTCTCCGGTTTGTATGGACATTATTCTCACCATTGTCAAGACTTGCCCGAATTTTGAATGGCTTTAGCCAACCTCCGTCAACATTCCCTGGATTTCGAGATCACCCTGATCGAAGAAGTTCAACCCCCACCTCCTTCTTCAGACACCATGTCCATTTACATGATGTCCAGTTCAATTGAACCACTCATCTCCACCTCCAACGACGGTCCATCAGACCTGTCTCTTCATTGCTTCCACAATGATGAGGAGATACTTGAAGCTTTAACTGCCTTGGAATACCCTTGGAACGACAGGAACCATCACTCATTTTCCTCCCTGAAGAACTTTTGTCGCAGTCTGACTAGTTTTCCGTGGAAACCAAATATTTCATCCATGGGAAAGTCGACTCGTTCAAGAACCCCATCTCAACACCAGACTCCTTCGAAGAAGGGAACATGGCCAACATCTCACCCACCGTCAAAATCAACATCTCAACGAATCCTGAGATAGTTGAAGAAATCATGTTGGGGGCATCTTGCTCCCTGAAAGAGGTCGCTGCCTACAAAGCTCTCTTCCAAGAATTCTGCGACATCTTCACCTGGTATTACACTGAAATTCCTGGCTTAGATCCATCCATCATGGAACACCACATCGACACATGGCCCGATGTGGCCCTAGTATGCCAAAAGCAACGACCGATTCACCCTTCCAAAGTGTCCCTGGTGAAAGCCGAGATAGAGAAGCTATGCACAGCCGACTTCATCTACCCCATTGCCTACACCACTTGGGTTTCTAATCCTATTCCCATGAATAAAAAACAGGGTACCATTTGCATTTGCATAGACTTCTGCGATCTCAATGGGGCGTGTCCCAAAGACAACTTCCCAACACCCTTCATCGATCAGATTATCGATGCATGCACCGGACATGAGGCCTTTTCCTTCATGGATGGATTTTCTGGCTATAACCAAATCCAAATCCGAAAAGAAGACCATTATAAGACAACATTCACAACCTCGTGGGGCACATTCATGTATCGCATCATGCCCTTTGGCCTGAAAAATGCTGGAGCCACCTTCCAGCGTGCCATGAGACACTGCTTCCGTGAACTCGTTCACATCATGTTGGTTTGTCTCGACAAACTCATTGTGCGGTCACAGAAGCAAACACAACACATAGACGACCTGCGACAAGTCTTCTTACGATGTTGCAAGTACGAAATCTACTTGAACCCTTTCAAGTGTGCTTTCTGTGTCCCAATGGGCCGTCTTCTAGGGTTCATCGTGTTACACAAAGGAATGACCATTGATCCTTGGAAAGTCCAAACAAATTTACCTCTAACGTCACCCCTTTGAGTGATGATAGTACAACTTGCATTATAGTCTTCCTCCTTTTTGTTTTACACATTTTTCAAAAATGAGTCTTATGTATCATTTCCTCTCATTGCTCCAGATGAAGCACACCTCAAACTAGTATATGGGAATTGCTGATGGAGCAAGCAGATGGTTTCCAAACCTTGCCTCGGCTACATGGGTCATCTACTCCCCATAACATGAGTTGATACATATCGACAGAATATGCGTGGGCAGTGCAACCAACAACCAGGCTAAGTATGATGGTGTCAATGGCCTCTTGGATGCCACTCTTGGTGTCAATGCTTCTAAGTTGAATAACTACTATCGGGTACATGATCCCTGCCTCTTTAGAAAATTCCTGTGCACTAAATAGATGGTTAGAGCATTTGAGTCCATCACATTCACAAATGTTCCCAGAAACCTCAATAGTGTAACAGATCAAATGGCTAATGACATTCTAAACTGGCACATTCACAATCGCATATAGGAAACATACAACCATAATATCATGCATAATCATATTTAAAAATACACACACAAATGTAATAATACATCATCTAGGCATTGCATTCCACATCATCATAAAAAGACTCACACTTATAAAAGCGCATCCACATGCGTAATATATATATATATATAAATAGATCAGTCACATGTCCAAAACATGTCCAATACAAAATGAGAAGCCACATATGCTTTCTCAGCAGGATATACATAGCGACACAAAAAATCCTAAGTGCACCAATGCACTAGGGGTAGCCCCACTAGGCTGCTAATCTGACTCAGATTCATCATCTGAATCAGTATCATCATTCTCCTCAGAGGACTCATCCTCTGTAGGAAGATCACCTCTCGCCGCCTAACAAATGTGCTCACAATCCATAACCATCCTCCTCATCACGAAAGTCCACTCTGCAGGAAAGCTATGGATAGAAGCAATCACATCATTGCTCAGATGCTTCCAGCCATTGTCAGAGACCCCAGTAGCAAGCTGCTCCAGATGAGGTAGGAGTCCATCCATCTCCTGCCATCGCTTGTGAGGTTTCCCAGGAGGAACTGATGGAGGATTCACACCAACCACCCACCTCTGATGACCAGGCGGCGGGCGAGGTCCAATATCTACACATACAAACAAGGACACCATTAGTCCACACATATCAACATACAACTATCAACTAGCTCAAACTACATTATGTATAAAGATGAACATAAAAACATCATGCATACATAGCAGCTAGTCCCCATGCCTAGCCGGGAGGTCGAGGCATCTCAGGGTCCCCATGATAGTTCATACCCACATATGGGTACTCCTCAATCACTACTGGAAGCTGACACCACTGCTCTACCAGCTCCTCAGTAAAGAAGCAGCCCACTCTGCCGCCACCCTCTCAGATCATCATCTGACACCACTGGTACATCCGCGGCTCCCATGGACCACTATCCTGTACATCCCGATGCGGATGCAGTGTAGGTACTTTCTCAAAAAAGAAAGCACACAAAATTGAGCCAAAACAAAATCCTACATCAGATGACTTCGACTTGTTCAATTGATGCTGAACAGGCTAAAGATACATTTGAGCCCATCCATAATACGTGCCTCCCATAGCACGCCCTACTAGTTGAAGCTGCCCTCCCGATATCTTGTGGCTCCTCGTGGAACTCAAGATCTGCAGCAGTAAGGTCGCCACTACTCGTGTCGACAGATCCTCGATGTCGCACATCAGGATATAGGATCCACGCACATACGCCGTAGCGTAATAGTGCCTATCGCATAGCTCCTCAATGTCTCCCCTCGAGACAGCACCAGTTCCAAGTCACCAACAACTCCCAACATAGGGAGCCCAATCAAGAAGTATACATCTGCTAGCGTGATCTCAATCTGCTAGCCCTGGAAGAGGAATACCTCCTCCTCAACATCCCAAAAACCTACCAGCATTTGCAGCAGCAAACTCAAGCTCTTCATGAGGGGTATCCTCATGAACTTTAGTAAGCCACAATGGTTCAGTGTATCATGCACATTCATGTCTCATAATGATGCCTCCCAACGGTCTTTACAGCCTCTCTCTCGCCACTTGATCTCAGCCATCCTGCACAAGCAAAAAACATATGTCAGCCACTGCTCTCATAAAAAAACATTACCCAGAGGCCAAGTCGCACCTGTTTGGGAAAAATGACCGACCAGGTCGCTCAAGAATGCCCCACAGGTGTGACCAGGGCACTCCTTTTCCTTCGAAAGGTGTGAGTTTCCTCCATGAAACCCCAACAAGCTCATGGAGGCCCTCTGAGTGGGCAAATGTAGAATGTAAACCCCCAAAAAGAGGAGATTCAATGAGAGGTCTTACCTGCAAGTTATGGAACTAGAAACCACTGGTTGGAATAGGAGAAATTAGCAAATAAAGATTTAGGGCCCACCTCTCCAACTCCACAGTGAACAGTGACAATGACACCTCACCAAGTGGTCCCCACCCTTATATAGGCCCTATTTGACCTAATTTCTCCCGTTCGACATAGCAGGACCATACGGAGTCCGTTTGAGATGCCATTTGTGCCACTGGTTTCAGAATTCCATCCTCTATCTCCTTATGTGACCATTGTCCCATGTTTAACAAATAAATTTTGGGACCATTTCCCAGAAGCTACCTCGATTTATGAGTCATAGCATGGCAATGCAAGTGGCTGCGGACTTGTACTTGTATCACTCTCCCCTACTGCTATTCATGCAGGTTTTTGGGCCACCGCCCATTAAGGGTCACCATTTTTCTTCTTATTTTGTATTTTAACACATAGCTATCTACTCCATCCATCGCACCTTACGTGGACTTCTAGACCATTATCCACAAAACAATATATTTTTCTTGCATGTATTGGGCATATAAGTTCCCCCGACATCGCACTCACATCACATATAGTCAAGTCCGTTCACTGCAACTCACACACAGCTCTCTTGACCTCTGTCTGAGAGACACCTCGGTTTGCATGCCTCTATTGCACCAACTCGCGAGCCTCTGCCGCGATCTATCCCATGCATGTATTGGTATGTTTGAGAGCCCTCTACTCCATCCATACTGCACGGATGAAATTTGGACCACTGTCCACCGTCCTGACATGGGGAACCGTTTGTGCCACCACAATTGACTGACCGTACTAGAGTTTCGTCTAAGCTCTTTTCCGACTCCTAAAAATAATGAAAATATAGCCGAGCGTAGCTGCTTCCTTTCCCACTCGCTAAAGTATAGGAAAGGGCATCTACATCATCATGTTTATATCCTTTTGCAGACTATGTAGACTATTCAATGAAAAGGACCATCTTGGCATATTCAAGCCGAGACTGTTCCACTCTGCATACTTTTATGCTTTCTCGGGCAGAGGGACCGCACTTTACGAAAAAGCTCACCATGGGTTGTTGTTAAGCTCTTTTCCAGCCTTCTCATCAAGAAAATGTTTCCAAGCAAACTTGGTTTCGTTCATGCTCGTAAACGTATCTGAATGACCATCTAGTCAGTATAGGTTTAACCTTTTTTGGCTTGGTTGGACTACCAACGGTAAAGAAGTCTCTCATCCCCTACAGGATGGGCGAGCTCTCCTATGTATACTTTTATCCTTTTTTTAGCACATGAGACTACCAATGAAAAAGAGCCCCCACTGGAGTCTTCTTCGTGCTTCAAGACTCTCTAAAATTAAAAGCACCATCGAGCATTTACCTTCTCGGGCTCACCAAAAATCCACAAGATCATACCATAACGATGTCTCTAGACACCACCCCATGAAAACAGTTTGGCAGCATTCCCATGTTGGGTCACCTTTGTTCAAAGTACTCTGTAATGTGTCTTCCTTGGACCCCATCAATATCAAAAGTGTCCACCTCCCCCAAGTATTTCCTATCTGCAATGACATTCCCAGTATTACAGCTATGATCCCATTCCCATGAGTCAGTTTCATTTGCTGCCTGGTCTGCCCTGTCGTCATACTCTGAACAAAGGAAGTTTGATTCTACCACACTCCCCCTACCCCTATTCAATTATTTCCCTCCCCCTCCCCCCTCCATTCAGTGGGTGAGTCCGCATATTGTCTCACACCTTTCAGTTATCTCCCTTGTGCTTCTAGTCAAGGAAACATCATTGCCTTGACTAGGTGCAGGTCTCCCTCTATTGACGACAACACACATATTCTAGGGGATAGACCTAGAGATCCCTATACCTTGGTTTCATTATAATCATTGATGAGTTCCTTGGACCACTTGAGAGGAGTCCTTAGTGCCTCTCAGGATGGTTGTTTCTCATGTGCTCGACTCCAACTACATCATCGCATCGTTGAGATTCATACAGGGTTTGGTTCGTGCAGTATTTGGTCAAAGACCCCAAATGTCACCTGACTCTAGCACAGTGATGAGTCTACTCGAGGGACATAAATAGGTTATGTCCCTTGTGATTTTTGGGTTGCATTGGAGACATTGTTCAGAATCCCTAGCAGTGCTTCTATATAGATTTATGATTGAGACAGCATACTTGTACCATAGAGACTCTGACTCTCAATCAGTGAGTTCATACATCCACGTACCATCCTAGATCCAACAGGTCGTC
>LPNX010173872.1:2411-27754 GCA_001517045.1 Pseudotsuga menziesii | reverse complement strand
AACCAAACTTTGAGACACATGATGATGATTCTTTAATCATAAATTGTTTTAACAAATGATTATAAATGCATGGTTACTAGCAGAATTACTTTTGAACACACAACATATAACTCATACCATCAACCTTTTGTTCCACATAACCAACCTTTACAACATACTTGTGGTTGAGTCTAGCAATACACGCATGATGGTCGATTTTAACCATAAGACCAATCTTATGTTTAAAACCAAATCAAGTGAAGTAAAATGTAGTAGTATGACAAGAACTTCAGCTAACATATAACCATAAAAGCATGTAGTGACCAATTATTTGCAACTATACAATCCAATCATCCAAGGCCCCTTCATAATCCCTTATAATGCTCTTTATTACTTCACAAAACCTAGATGGGACACCCACCCCTCCTTCCTTCACTTGCCATCGTTATATTTTAGGGGGAATAGTGTTCGGATGAAGAAGAAAATTAAAGTAAGATTAATGATTGAAATTTGAAATGCTTTGCAAATTTTTGGTGTTGAGTTGAAAATTAGGTCAATAGGTGTTTGTTAACAACAATAAATTATTAAATTAAACCATGAGTTTTATAATATATCCTTACTCCCATCGTCTTTGCATCTTGCAGATCAAAACATTTGGAGTATATCATCATTCAATGCATTCAGGAATTTTGTGGATTTGTCTAATTCTCCCATGTACTTATGAAGGCAACTCATATATTTGAATTACTTATGTTAAAGTTGAGTTAAAGTTGGGATATATGCACATGAAACTTGAAAGTGAGTCCATCCTAAATTGAATGAAAGTCATTCAGAAAATGTAGTATAGAAGGTTTCCACTATAACTGAATATAAATGTTGATTGGAGTTGGCTATTCCATGGGGTCTTTCCATTTAGAATAGACTACACCAAGCACATGAATCCAAACTACTAACTTGAGATTTTGTCCAAGCATTATATAGAATATCTCTCAAAGTAACATGTTTCTAGATTAGTTTATAATCATTATAATTATCTCAATATTGAAAGCACTTGTAGGGACATCAAGGGGATTCTATTTCTCATGAGTCTATGCAGGTGAAATGTATAGGCTATAATCCTACAATTTACAGATCAACTAGTATTGGCTATTAATGAAAGTTACCACAAAACAATATAAAGGTTACACGCTACATGAATTATCATGTATATATCCTCTTTTTCCCTTTTTGAATTGATTATAAAAGAATAAATCTCCCTGAATCCAAGCTAGCCTTGATATGCTTCCTCTTTCCCCATACATGTTTATCGATAAAGTTTGTTAACATGAACTACAATCATGTGGCATCCTCAAGAACATCTTCTATGTGTTAGATCTTGTTTTAACTTCTACTTTTATATACCTCGATGTTAGATTATCTTATCTAATTGCATATCTTTTGCAATACATCACATATCTATAAATTTGATACACATAAATGTAAATTTAATTGTTTCTCAGATAGTAACCTATTTCCCCATAAGAAAGTGGAGGAAAAACAATGTGATGTGATGGAGAGAGTTGTTAGTCCAATACATACTTTGGGATATTTATATCCCAATGGGAAACCCAACCAATATCTTTCTCTCACATAGTACATCAACCTCATGGTTCTCCTTGATATAATCAATAAGATGAATAGTAGCACAAACCACGATAGCTACTCATGTGAAGCCCAACTAAGTGACACTGAGCAGAGAGATTCTGACATTTTGGAATCATTATGAGATGCTGAAATAGATGTGTTGAAACAACAATGTAACCTTTTCTAGAGCATGGAATCTACCAACCTGATTGCCATGAAAGTAAACAACATATTTGGTTCCTCTATATTAAAAAATAGGACCTTGTGATAGAAAAAATGAAGGTGAAAATGTTGAATTATAAGCATTGCCTATCCTTTAGATTTCCACAAAGTTTGAAGGGAACAAGAATTCGAAGGTAGAAAGTCCTTAGCAAGAGACTGGAAATACCAATGGGGGATGAATCTCTCCAATTTGTTATTTTCCATGATTAATCAAAATTTGCCACCAGTGTTTTGAATGCGATGACATGTGCTGACCCTTTTTTGGAATTTCAAACAACTTTCAAACTTGGAAAAAAATCCACAAATCAAGAGCCTTGTGGTCATTTCCTCTAGATTGGATTATGGTATGTTAAAAGGATCTTATTTTAATTCATAATGGTGATTATCAATTTGTATTTGTTTATGTTCAGGCACATGTTTCTATTGTGATCTTCTAACCTTGAAATTCCCAATACCATATTATTTTCTCTATGTGGTATTACATGCCTTTGTTGTTTATGTTGCTTGTGAATACAAAGTGAAGGCATGATTCATCCTCAGAGCTTTAGACCACCAAGACTCATAGAAGTCTCCCAACAACAACTTCGTCTTTTCAATTTAAAACAAAATCAAGGGATTCTATCTTGTGGGCATAATTTATGCCAATATAAACAACGCCGATGTTGTATGGATTGTAAGTGATCATATCCTAGTAGACATAAGAGCCTAATTTCAATTCTAAAGCGATGGATACCTACTGCTACTTAATGGATAAGTGACCCAATTTGTAAAAGTGATAACAATAATAAATGTGTGGTGTCCGTTGTGACGGGGAATTATGGAAAGTTAGTGTCAGAAAACAAAATCTTTGGAAACGTATGGGAAAGCTTCAACAATTCCCTTAATACTCTCATGATTAGTTAAGTGTTCGCTATGAGGAATTCCCTTACTCTATATCCATATTCCTTTTCTTTTGATTCTTTTGGAAATATCTCTCTCAAATAGGAGAGTAATACCACAATTACTTTTAGATATGAACTTGCACAATATAAACCTTATGAATATAACAAAATGAAAATTGTGGTTAGTGTCTGTGGGAATTGTGATTATATTCATCTAATTGTTCACATAATCAAATCCTCATTTCTTTATTCTCTAGATTTATCATTCATCTTTCCTTGATTCTATGTATGTTTCTCTATCACACTCTTGTAGTTTTTTCTTATTACTTCTAACAACTCCTACATATATCTGACAATACTTTGTGCTATCAAATATTTTGAAAATATCATTGGATCACACTTTTCATATACCTAATCCGAAGCATATATCCTTTGCACCATTGAAAATATTTTGTGCTATCAAATATTTTGAAAATATCATCGAATTTCACTTTTCATATACCTAATCCCAAGCATGTATCATTTACACCATTGAATACTAAGTCTAATATGGCATTCCTACTATCATGTATCATTTGTTAGGTAAGTCTAATATGGCATTCCTACTACTATTCCTCATTACTCATTAATATAATATGACACTCCTAGTACTATTCCTCATTAAGAAATGCAACTTGCTACGTGAATTGAGATAAAGATTCTAGTCACTCATGTTTGAATGCCAAGAGCGTGGGATGGGAGTTTGTCTTATCTTTTAAGCTAACAAAAACCAATTTTCACCTTTTTAATGTTCATTCCAATGCCATCCTTTGGTGGTTGATATTTTATTATTCTATTTTTTCCACTTGGGAAAAGACCTAAAGATTCCACGAAGTGCCAATTGTCCCAACCAACATTCTATCATTCTTCAACCCAAAGAAAGCTAAGGCCACTAGTAGTTGGCCGGTCCAATTTTATCATAACCACCGCTGAGTAACTATCAATATCCATAGTAATAGCGATAGCGAGCAATCAAGTATGCCCAGTACCACATTCCTCCGCTTCGTGGACAGCTGATGGAATCCTCGAACAAAAGAAACGTTTACAATTTTATTTCTCAACTTGAAAAGCTGTGTGGCACCCTCCATAAAGAGAAGTCACATGGCATTGAAATTTAATTTAGTCAACCAATACATACCATTTCACCAATCTCATAAAAAGGTGAGACAAATTGCTCCTTTAAATAGGAGAATGACAAAGTTTCCATCTTGATGTTGCTAAAGGGACAATTCAACAACCATGCCTCACTAAACCATTCCAAAAGGATTGCGATTCCTATGATTATTCGTATGACAAAAGGAACTAATTCCAAAAAGGATTATTCTCATGATTCCTATAACAAAAGCTTATGATGCCTATATTGTTCGATCGATCACAAAGTCTTTTCAAATTGCACGTAGTTTCTAACATCTAAGTGTGTGATTTCTGTTATAGGTGAAATGTAATCGCTTTGGAAGGTGCAGTATGTTGGGATGTTAGGATATTAAGACATTTCGAACGAAGGTGGGGTATGTGAGTATAATACAATATTAAGAGTTAGCTTAAGTTGAGCTCGTTTTAATTGTATTTGGTAAGTGAGGTGTGTTTTTAGATTGTTTATATAACATGCATTTGTATGTATTATTTAAATGTTGTTAATTTTCAAAAACCACCCCTAAATTAGTGATGGACAAATTATTGTATTTTATGTGTTACCTTGGATTTAAATTATTTTATTTTGAAAGGGCATCAACCTTGGAGGCTATGCATTTACCTTCACTAATTCAAAGAACTAGAGAGCACATGTTATGTACCTTATACCATAATAAGAAATTTGGGACAAAAATAACAGAATATATTAAGATTTTAGAATGAAAGGATAAAATTGTACCACAATTGTAGACAATTGTAAATAACCAAATACCACAATATAAATACCTTTATTGATGAATACAATACACTTCACTAGACATCTCATTCCTTTGTGTATACTTATTTATATAGTTCTAACTAACTTCCTAGGTACTTTCTAGAGAAGGAACATTCTAGTAGGTGGAACCTTCTAGGTACTTCCTAGAGAAGGAATCTTCTAGTAGGTGGAATCTTCTGGTAAGTCTTCTTACAATTTTTGTTTTTGTTTATTCTCCGAAGGAGGAATTCTACCCTATCAAAAACTATGATTACTAGTATATGAAATGGACAACTTTGTGCTAGACGAGGGACTAGACAATGTTGGAATGCACTAATGTCTTACATATTGTACTCAAATTTTGTACTCAAATTTGGGTATTAGGGACTCTACATTGGTCCTAGAGTATTGAAGTGGCATGCATATGTACATCAAAACAAAGATGGATCTCTAGACATCTCCTCACTAAAAAGATACACATCAATATGTTATTAAAACTAAGCAAAAAATTAAGACGAGGAATAAGCAGTTGTTTGGGTCTACAAACCAACCACAACAAAATAACAATAAAGGTGGCCCTAACTCACAAAACAAAGGATAAAGCAAGTATAACCAACTTCAAGATAATCAATCGAAGCCATGGGTAAACTAGGGAAACAATAAATCAAAGAAAGACACTAGAAAGTGGTGTTAGTTCCACAAAAGTCCCCATTATTATTTATATATTATAATAATATTACATGGTAATACTTGACTTTTTGTTATGATGTTTGGTTACACTTATAAAAAATGATTCATTTATGTTTATCATTTGAATAATTAAGCTACATACAACATTATATATAATGAAGACTATTTTTCCTTATTAAAAATCATTATACAATATTTTGTAATGCCCAACATAAAGTTACAACAAAATAATATTATTATATAAGTAGAATATTATGACAAATTTTACTACAATATTAAGAAAATTACGATAAATTATAACATCCATACAAATTATATGAGAACAACATGAAAACCAAATAAAAGAAATATTATTACATAAACAGATTACTATGACAAACCTTACAACAATTATAAACATGATACTATGACAAATTATACAACAATAATAAATCATGGAGTTTCCACAACTTCATTCATTATCAATACAAAATTCATAAAAATATTTTATTGAATGATATTTTTAATTCAATTATATTATGTAAAAATAAAAGATTTAACCTATACTAAATTACTTGAAACATTTTTCCACATTTTCAATGACCATTACTCTAATCCATATTTTCGCATTTATGATGAACAAACAACCAACCATACTTCAAATTCATTTTCTAACAAATATATCAACCTATATATGAAACCATACTTCAAATAAACTACAAAATTTGTGTTGGAATTATTCAATATGAAAAATGGTCCAACGAATGCCAAAATTTTGACCAAAATTGAAAACCCAATAACTTTGTTTACAAAGGTCTAAAATATTGACTTATGTTATAGTGATAGTTGATATGTTATGTTTATGAGTGTTAACTATATGTAAGTTATTCTCAAATCAAGAATTATTTAATATGAAAAATGGTTCAAAAGATGCTAAATTTTGAAAACTTTGAAAACTTTCTAATGCTTTGAAAACTTGTTAAGTCATACAACTTGTTTTATAACATCATTTATAGTGCAAATTGTGATGTTTTTGTCGATTAAAATAATTAGTGATTTAAAGACCCACGTTTTGAATAGTACAAAATTCTTTTACATAAGCCTATTATCATCATCATTTTCAACACCTAACAAACATAAACATAAAAATCATGATCTTATCATCATAAACATAAACACAAACACAAACATCATCATACCATCATAATCATAAGCATAAACATACCATCATCGTCGTTTTCACAACATAAACTTAAAAATACCATCATTATCATTGTCACAATCTAACAAACATAAAAATAAACACCATCATATCATCATTAATATAAAACTAAAAATAAGCATCGATGTACTATCATAAACATTATGCTACATATTCATCTAACATATACATCTAACAGATCTAAACAACATCTAACACACATATCTAACAATAATATCTGTCAAAACACAAGTTGTATTTTCCAGCATAACCATCACACACAATTAACAAACATCATCGAACTTGACCTAACATACACATCACCATCAACATATAAATAAACATCAACATTTGAAAAATGGAAAATCTTGTGTGTGTGTGTGTGTGTATCAAACTGATGATACATGTCAAATATACATGTCTAGTTCATAATAAATAAACTTAAATGTCATCACACCATCATAAAAATACCCATAACATAAACACAAGTGTTCCATGATCATCGTTTTGACCACATAAACATAAACATGCCATCATCATGGTTATTTTCACAATCTTACAAAAATAAAACATAAAAAACATCGATATAGCATCCTAAGCATACAAATGGTGGATGGTCGGATCAATTAGTAGGATCGATAGGTCAGTCAAGAAGGAGTAAAGGAGATGATGAAGTAGGATCAGCAAGTCGATTGAGTAGAACTAGAGGAGATGATGAAAAAGTTGATGGAGGTGGAGGAGGAGGTGGATGAGATGTTGAAGGCGGAGGACGAGGAGGAGGTGCATGGGATGTGGATCCTACGTTTCTAGCCAAAGTAGCTGATGGAGAAGGAGGTGGTCTAGGAGGTTGAGGATCTCCACCCTCATTTAACGGTGAAATTCCATGAGTGATAACATTTGAACGATCGCAAGAACCGACAATGTGATGCATCAAGATCCTCATATCAGGAGGAAGCATCCTCCACACCTCTATGAGGAGAGGGTCCCTCACAATTTACCTCACCCATACATGTTGAACCCCTCAATATGCTAACAACCTAGCCATCCTATCTGTGAAGTCCTATAGGAACCTCTCATCTGGCCTGCGTTGAAGGCCAAGTCCGGCTAAGTGGAGAACCTTGGGTTGATCATTAAACTCCATATCCTCCTCATCCTGAGATAGAGGAGGAAACACATCGCCATCAAATTTCCTGATATCTATAAAATATATACTACACAATAACAATTAGACAGTTTTATTAAAAATTAATTTAACATAAAAATTTAAAAATATATATTTCATTTGCATTATGTATACAGAGAATAAAATGCAACTAGATTCATTTAAACATAATTCTAAATTTACCTCTATCATTTGGTGGCTCGTCCTAGGTAAAGAATATGTTGGGACACCCTCTCCAATCCATGTTAGTGTATGGATATGAAACCATGTCTAATCGAGGCTCGTCCTCGCCACCTAGCATATGGAGCACCTCCACGATGATCCTGGATAAAAAGTCTAGCTACCCCCTCTTGGGAATCATCTTCCCCCACATGCACATATGCACATCCTTCATCAACCTAAGAGGGCGTCAATCAAAATATGGCATGGTGGCAAGAAATATTTCAAAAAATAGGTAAATCAAATTTGGACCAAAAGGAAAGATTCTCCTTCCAGTAGACACATGACATTGACTAAGAGCATAACAAAATTGTTCGAAAAAATTAGTTGAATGCCTAACAAATCTAGTAACCTGCACTAAAGAATCAAAGCAATATAACAGAGGGCATCTAATGCACTTCCCATAATTGGTGATATGCACAAATGTCATCCTTGTTGGCCCATTCTTCCCTTCTGTCTTGACCCGAGGTTCACAGAAACACAATACCAACAAGACACAAAAAGACATCGGCCCGACAGAGCAAGCTCAGTCAAAAACACCTGCAAGGAAGGCACAATCTCACCTGAGATATCTTAATGGGTAACTGCCAGCAGCATGTTTCCGCAGTTGGAAAAGGTGTATATTCCCTTGGCGCATGGCCAAGTCACTCAATGAAGATGGAGGGATAAAGTCTTCCACTACTCAACAATGGAGCAATAGCGTGACACAGTTGGTGTGCGGTGCACCCTTGTCCTTAACAACCTTAACAACTGGTGTAATTGTGCAGTGCAAGTGACTCCTTGAATATAAATGACAGTGATGTGACTTATATTATAACTTAACAGCTCAATATGAAATAATACACAGTGCTCAACAATACTTTAGCCATTCATTCATCTACTACGTTCGTCTATATTGCGACATTCATTCACACAATAACTGAAAATAGTGGCAGCTAATTAAACATTCAACATTGATAGTTAAACATTTAACCATTCACATTCATCATTCAACATTCATTAACACAGGAAATAATGTGGAAACCCATATGGGAAAAACCACCAAGTTGCTCTTCATCTGGCATGAGAAATATACGTAGCACCTTGCAGTCTGTGATTCACAGACTGTTCTTAAGATATGTATTTTGCTCAACTCTTATTGCTCTCATGCTCTCTGGTTTATTCTCCTATCTACCCCTACTGATACACACATAGCCTAGATCGACTCTTCTACTTTATTGTCTGTGCACTCAACTACAGATTACTCCTACTAAATGCTATGCACACTTTGCTACAGATCTGCGGCTTGACAACCTTCTACTATTAGACTCTTCTCTGATATTTTACAATACTCCTAATCTTCTTAACTCTTAATGAAGCTAACCCTTATACAGAGCAGGTTCATCCTACTTATAGTGTTTACAAGGCCGCATACGGTCGACTAAGTATAGCTCTGTTATTACAGACTTAAATAGCTTCAAAATATCTTCTATTACATTAATGCCAGGCCCATACTTAGCCGCAAAAGTCCTTCATTACATTAACCACAACCTTAACTAGTCACGGAAACATCTTTTAGTTTGCCTGTACAGGTCATCAATAACCACAAAACTATCCTTTATTCTTCCACCAATTCGTCCTTCTGCATTCTTCTTTGAATTTCACCTATTCCACCTTAACTCTTCTACTTTCCTCTTCCAGTGACTTGGATCTTCCTTTCCTCGTCGCAACTTCCTATGCTTTGCTCTTTCACTTCTTCCTTTACCTGTTTTTCTTTGTCGTGCACCTGTTTTCTTCTCTTGCACTTGCGTGTCGGATTCTTCCTTATGCACTTTTCCTGGCCCAACAAACCCCTAACACTAGCATGTGGATCGCCTCGAACCACTAAGCAAAAATGATGCCTCTTCAAAATTTAGAAAAATTTGAAGTGTCTACAAAATTCAAGATTCTAGCGCAGGTTGCACCACAAGACCAACGTTTTCTGTAACTCCTGCAAAATTTTCTACACCCATGCAACGTCTGCGCTAACCTCTTCATCTTGTTTCTGCAACTGCTCCACGTGATCTAAACTGATGTGTTCCGATGGTATTGCTTCTAATGGCTAAGTGAAATGTTCAAACTTCTGCGGTACAGGCTGAATAAGCCTTGTAACTCATGCTGCTTCTGACTGGTGTGGTGCTACTTCATCATTCCTAGTATGTTCTTGGTCGCAGAGAGCTTGGAATTCCTGCTAGAGCTGCTTTACCTCAGTGATCTTTGCAACCTTATCCTTAAGCGAAATATTTTTCATCTCTGTCTTTACCAATGTGATTTTCTCATCAGCATTCTACACATCTTCTTTTAGCTTCTCCATGATCTCATCCTCCAGAAGCGCTTCCCACATCACGGAAATAGCTTCAACTGCCTCAGTGCATAGTTTTTCTCCTTGGCTTATCCTTTCAACAACCTCAAACGTTGTTTTTTTGCACTCTTCAAGCACCTCAAGAGGTGTGCATGGTGTCTTCCATGCCTTTAACTTCTCGACCTGTCTCCTCAGGTTTGTACAAATCCTAGACATGTGTGCTACCTTTGCGGCCGTATCTGCGTCTTCTTGGCCTTCTTCTAAAGGAAAATCTATGACTGCTTCCTTGATGGATTTTGATAGTGTAAGCCGGATCTGTTCTCGCGTCTCAATTTCCTACTCCTTTTCTCAACGAAGAGTCTTACACTCTTTCACCTTCCTTTTCTGCCTAGTTTCCTGATACGCAAGAGCATTCTCCTGGATCCATATTTTCGTCAAACTCCTTGGTGCGCTAGAGGAAATAATAGCGATGTTACTAGCGTGTCAGTAGGATCCATGCCATAAGTCTAAGCCTTTACTATGATTTTTACCTCATTGATAGATGCAGTTAGGACATTGATATGGTCTGTCAATTTGTTGGTTAGTCGTGGCATATTCTTACCTATACCTTTCAAGTTGGACTTGGAAAATTTTGTGATGGCATCGGATAACAGGCTTATGTCCTCCTCGGCTAAGTTTACTGTGTTAGTCGATTTGTCCACTTTTCGCTTCTTATGCTGCAACTTATGTTTCTCTGTGCTGCATGCCTCTTCATGGGACTTCTTCAAATCCTCATCATTAGGTGTGCCTTTAGGTCATCATCATTATTATCATCATCATCATCTTTGTTTCACTCACTATCATCATTGTTAGAGCTTGGAGATTGATTGTCTTTCCTGTCATCTTGGTCATGACCCTGACCATCATCTTGGTCATGACCCTGACCATTCCCTTAGTCATCTCCTTGCCCTTCCCCTTGGCCACTTCCTTGGAAATCTCCTCCCTGGTTTCCTCCTTGGTCCATCTGCTCCTCAACTAGCATGCACCATTATACCATCCAGTCCTGGACGATTGTGTCCACATCGGCGTCAGTGATCATAAACCCTACTTGTTGCGCTTGCTTGGTTGGGTCCTTCCACGGCTCCAAGATGACATTGTGGACACCGGCCTGGAAGTTTATAAATGACAAGTATTTATGTACTGTCATGGCCCTTACCCTATGTGCCTGCTTGATGAAATCACGCAGTTCCTCGCCATGTAGAAAGATCTCAATATTGTTATCCTTTTGCATGATCTTGTCATCCTTATCCTCCCAAAGGTTCTGGTCTTTTGCACCAAGACAAATCACTGGGACATCCAGTGGCTAGTAGTCCGATGGGTCCTCCCAAAGAATCAAGGAAATTAGAATGAGTAGCTAGGAGTAGTGGAACTTGGCTTTGTCCTCCACCCACGCTTTCTCTGCATCATCTATCATCTCATACAATAGGTATTGTGACCAGTTGAAAACTACGCTCGCTGCACACTGCTCTGCGAGTTCTGTCGCTCCGGCAGTGCACTTAGTCGGCCTCATCTTATGCAACAGCTTGCAATATAGGATTTTTGTTGTGAACCCTATTTTTTTCCCTCTATAGGTCCAATGAGGAATCCCCTTCTCGCATGCTAAATTTTATATTTCTACTTCATCTTAAACATATCTTTGTTTGGACGTAGATACGGCACAGGGTCTCCTCCCACCTTCAAAAGACCCGTTATTGATGAGATGAGATCGACATCAACAGGGTAGGGTCGATCGATCCATCAACATCCTCTTTGGAAACAGACGAGGAGCTGTTGGACATATGTAGTTATGTATGTGCTATGCCCAAAGTGCGCCATGAGCAGCAAATTTAACAAGCCCACTCTATCTACACCATTGGCCCACTCCATTGGTATTATGAGCTAGGGATGAGGAAACATAGTGGGAGTCATAATCATATAATTTTTTCTTTTTAATACTGCTTGCTTGCGGGTATCAACATCCTCAAACTGCAACTTGGCTAGCTTCGGTAGTATATCCAATAGCAGGGGTACACTAGCAAGGATCCAGGGCTTCGCTAAAGAGGAGTGCGCTTTCGCCGAAAGCTTCACCTATTGTGTCTCGACTCTCCTTAGCCAAACATAAGGGGGTAGCAGGTTGTTCTTCAATGGTGCCACTCACATCCCTTCACGACGATGATTCTAGTGCATCCTTCCCAAGCATGTCCTCACTAGGAATATCCATAGCAGCCTTAGCCTTGCATTTCTTTGAGAGCCTCAATTTTAGGGATTCTAGAACATCTCTCAGTGGCACAACTGGTCATGGACTTGTAGGTGGTGGATTAAAAGGTGGATTCTAAGCAGGGCCTGGCGTAGAGCCTGAACCAGGGGTTGGAACAGGGGATGACTGGACCATGGGAGAAGTCTACGGATTTCTTCGCACTATTGTCTCTGGTGATATGATTTATTCTTTTATCGAACATGATGAAGCAAGGGTAATATATGATTTCTCACTAGCACTGGAAATATCAATAACCATTAGCTTTGGCTCTCAATCTCAAGCTCGGGTTCACTCTAGCTCTCTCCGCGCACGTAAAAGAATTCTTGGTGAGGAAGCCTCAGATTTATAGAGGTGCGCTCATGCCTCATGTGATCATTGCATGGAAGATCGATGTCGTGTTGATCACATGGGATTCTAGGTCGACGCATTCCTCATTAACTCATAGACTCAAGTTCTGAGTTGTACCTGTCAGCACAGTTATGGCAGTTATAGCAAGGACAACTAATGGGACCAAAATGCATGCTGACATTCTCCCTGTATCTTATCAAATTAATGACACTTCTCTATCATAATATCCTATATATTTTTGAGTATTAGGGATTTGATGATGGCCAGTTGTCATTCCCGCTTTTTACTATGATTTTTCTGTTTCCGTCGCAGATGTGCAATGAGACAATTTCCTTCCCTTTTCTCTCTGTATTCTCTTTTCTCTTTTTTTTTGCACGACATGACCTTACCTAGGCATGTTTTGGCCATCATAGTAAGGTTTCAGATGACTTCCATTTACCATATTGGTGACGTATGTTGCATACAACTTCTGCAATTTTACCGTGCCCACGTCTATGATGTGCGCGATAAAATATGGCCCTAGCCAATGCATCTTTACTTTTCTTGGATGTTTGAAGAATTTACTGTCATATAGAAAAACAATTCCTCCAAATTAGAAGGGATTAATCCTAATATGGATATCATGCCGTGCATTTTTCCTCTGCTTCTTGACAGTCTGATGGTATCCTGTGATGAAGTGTTCCTCTTCCATTTGAACGAGTTGTGACAACCTTTGCTCAACAACATCTTCGTCGGTCATTTTTGTCAGCACAACCATCCTTAGTCTTGGCACAATGTATTCCATCGACACAACAACTTCTTGGCCATACACTAATATGAATGGAGTGTGCCCTGTTAGTTGCTTGCAAGTAGTACGGTATGCCCATAGCACAACTAAAACTTTCTGATCCTAGACATTTTAGCACATGTTGCACACTTTGGTTAAGGCATTCTCCAGAATCTTGTTGAAGTCTTCAACAGTTCCATTTGCATGAGGATGATAGGTTGTGGTATTCTTATGCTGAATTTGGAATTCTACAGTAAGCTCAGCAATCATTTTGTTAACAAAATGCGTACCTTGGTCACTGAGCATAATTTTTGGACAGTCAAATCTAGTCACCAAATTTTCAAATAAAAACTTTGTCACAGTCGCAGTGATGCAATCTTTAATAGGTGTGGCTTTAGGCCATTTGGTTAAATAGTCAGTCTTAGTAATAATGTAGTGCGTGCCAGTTCTCTTCCCTGGTGGAATGATCAGTCCAACAAAATCAATGGCCGACTTGTCAAATGCTTGAAGTGTTATCTGCGGCACAAGTGGCATCTCACTGTGGCACGATGGTTTTCCTATTCTCTGGAAGATATCACAGCCCCGACAGAAGCTCTGAGTATCCATATGTATGGTCGGCCACCATAATCCATCTTGCAATATCTTGCGTACATTTTCCTTTTTGACATAGGGTCCTCCTACGACACCGGCATATGCTTCACTCATTACCCATTGTCGCTCATAGTAAAAAACACACTGTCACAATATCTCATCCACGCCCAGTTTGTATAAGTGTCCCGCGATTAATGTGAAGTCAGCAGCTTTGACAACCAAGTGTTTCTTTTGGTTAGTGGAGGATCCTTCAAGCGCATATCCTGTACCGAGGAAATGGATGATAGCATTAAACTCTTTATTCTGATCATTCATCATGGTGACTGCAAACAATTACGCATATGGAAAGTTATCCTCCAGACTGGTTGGTTCTTCACTACTTTCTATCCATGATAGGTGATATGGCCTGACATTCAGTCGACCAGGTTTAATTATGATCTCAAAGTAAAATTCTTGAAATAGGAGGAGCCATTGACAGATCTCCCCCCCCAACACTAGCTTGTTGACAAGGTATTTTACAGTCGAATGATCAGTGTACATTTTAAAATTTCCTCCCAATAAGTAGTGTCGAAGATTCTGAAGCACATAGACCATGGCAAGGCCCTCTCTCTCTATCATTGTGTATTTTTTCTCTATTGTCGACACTTTTCTACTAGCAAAAGAAATGGGGTGGTCAAGTGCACCCTCTCCTAGTTGCATCAAAACTATGCCGAATGCGATAGACGACGCGTCGAAATGAACATGGAACTCCTTCTTCCATTTCGAAAATACAAGTATTGTCCCAGTGGCCATCTTGTTTTTTAATTTATCCAAGATTTCCTGGAAAGGCTCCATCCACTAAAACTTTGCATCTTTCTTCTACAATTTCTCCATAGGTGCAGTTATCTCTGCATATCCTTTGATAGATTTCCTGTAGTTGGCAGTGTGTCCTAACAATGATCTGAGTAGTGGGATTGATGTAGGCAGTGGTAAATCAAGGATAATCACAACTTTTGCTGGGTCAACCAAAATACCATCGCAACATACGACATGACCTAACATCACCCCAAATGGTGTGCAGAAAATACATTTCTTTGAATTAAACGTGATATGATACTGGCAAAAGTGGCCCAACAGCATACACATACTCTCAATATGGTCTCTTACTAGACCAAACATAGTCCAATCATGAAAGTAGACCTCAAGAAATTTATGTATGAAATCTTTAAAAATAGAAACTATTATTCTAGAAAAAATAGCAGGTGCATTCTTAAGTCCCAAGGACATTACTGTATACTGGTAGCATCATCAATTTGTGACAAAGGTCATTTTGTGTCGATCCTCCTTCGCGATTCTAACTTTTGATAGCCAGAGAAGCCATCGGGGAATGAATACATCTCTTTCCCTCCGACACTTTCCAGTACTTCATCTGTAAACAGTGTTGGGAATGGATCATGCAGGCATGCATTGTTTAGTTTCCTTAGGTTGACATAGATCTTGAATTCACCTCTAGTTTTCTTATCCTGGATCACTATAGGGTTGGTGCACTCTGATTCCTCAAAAGGTTCACTGATTCTTGTGTTGAGCATGCGATCCAATTCAACTTTTACCTTTTCTTTATATCTTGGATTCAACCTATAAGGTCATTGCTTAATGGGTTTAACATCTGGTCTCAGGGGTATTTTCAGCTTCCCCAAATCTCCTAGTATCCCCTTCATCTCTGAAAATTTGGTAGGGAATAGATCCTGAAATTCATGTAGCAAGTTTGTGATCTTCGCGACTGTATCTTCATCCCAATAATCTCCTATATTGGAGAACTTTGGGTTCTCTGGCGACCCAATGTTTACTTTCTTGATTTTCAGCGGCTTGAGGAACTAGTCACTAGAAATAACACTTCCTTTGACTGCGCGTGTACCCTCTGATTCTGGTATGTTTTTGTTAGTCAGGTCATCATCTGGGTCTCCAGTCAGATTGTAACAAGCCATCTGTTGTTGGATGGTCGCGCTGCACTGGTGGGAATTTTCCTCTTCAATGGGGATTTCAAAAAATATCTTTTCCTTTATCGTTTGAAGCACAACATCAACTGTAGGTTTCTCATCACCAAATTCAAATGTTTGCCTAAACTGTTCAGCTACCTCTTCCCAATCCTGAGTTCCTTGTCGTAATTCCATAGATGTATACCAGCTTCTAGGTGTCATTTCCAATGTGTGAATGAAATGATGGACCCATTCCTGATGTGGGTATTATGCAAATGCTATGCGACACTGATTAATGTGCTCAACAGGGTTCGATATCCTTGTATACTTCTGACTTACGATTGTGACTTCTTCACCGAATCTAACTTCCAGCAACCTTCTGCACTGTGGCCATTTTGATATAGACTTCTTGTGTGTACCCTACCATCTAGCGGGTGTAGCCTTTAGTACATGGTATAATGTGGACAAGCACTGTGGCTCTGTTACGAGTCCTTCAAACTCATTTATGAAGCTCACAAGGTTAGGTAAACCCTCATAGGCGGGTAGCTCTCATAACTCATTCTCTACCCGTGAACAAACATTGTAATTATGGCGCACTTCCTCATAGAGACTTCATGCAACCAGTTTTGCCAATTCTCTAAGGCCTCCCTTGATTCAGATGTGCATGAAGTAGCACTCCTCTAGCTTAGGTTTCCATCCGTTGTTGGGTTGATATAATCTTTTTGTAGGGAAGTGACATTATATATTTGTTCAAGATAATCACCCTGTCCCTTGCTGTAGATAGGATCGACGTATCTTTGTCCATCCAATGGATCAATGGGTGACACTACCCTCATCGCATTATCCTCAAATGAGAGTACCTTTCCTTGAAATTTATAATGGTTTGATTATCTATGGCCTGATCTATGCCCAGGAGCGCGGGATATGGGTTCGTGTCGTCGACAATGTTGATGACTTCAAAGTGTGAAAATTAGCGCAACCCCTCTGTGTCAATAGGTACTTGACTTAGCCTACCAATTGGTAGGACCTTCGCCTGATTAGTAAACCTCAACTAGATAGGAGACTAGTCCAAGCGTAGCTTTCCCATGCTCTCCCAAGTCTGTCGCGTCAAAATATTGATGTCAGACCCTAGATCTAGGATGATGCAATCCATGTCATAATTCCCTATCTGTGCAATCATTCTTAACTCGCACCCAGTTTTGAAGTTTTTATTAACATGGTTAACCTTATGTCCAGGTTGTGACTCTTCTGGGGTTTCTTCTATCAGTGCTTGTAGTTCTATGATAACATATTTATCTTGAATTAGTGCTAAGCAACTTGACATAAATGATTTGAGCTTACTAACCTTTTTCAGGATCTGCTTCTGGAATAGTTGTTGGAAGAATTCAATCATCTCCCTAAATTTAGCTAACATCAATGTTTGTTCCTGATCCATGAACTCTGGTCGTACATCCATAAATATTTACTTCTTTTTTTGGATGTCGAATGGTTCTTTCTTCTGCGTCGTAGGTCGTACCTATGGCTACGGTTGTTCTTGGGGTATATCCTGATCAGTTCTGGTCGTAGCACCTCGTCATGTTACAACAACAATGCTTGGTTCTCTTGGCTTAGAAACAAGCATCTAAACATTAAGGTTAGCATTTGGGTTCGGGTCCAGATTCTACACAGGGTTACGACCTGTGATGGCCCGAGCCTTCCATTTCTCAATCAACTGAGGAAATTGCTCCACATTATGGTCCAGCGCTTTACAATATGAACATGTCTTTGCAGGATCTTGACAATCTATAGCATAATGGCCCGCTTGTGCATAGTTATAGCATGTTACTTGATCTCTTCCTCAGTCAAATCCTCATCCTCCTCTTCCTCTAAAGTTTCCACCACCCCTTCCCTGTGGGTGTGGTTGTTGTGGTGGGTACTAATTTTTCTCGTATTGCGGCTGATATCGGTTCTATGGTGCATACTGATTATGAGATGCATACTACGACTGATATTGGTTTGGTGGGAAAGGTGCATGATGGTAGTGCGGTTTTTCCTGTTCATCTTGAATCTATCCATCGTTCTTCCTCAAGTATGTGTCTACCATCTTTTCCTTCAGGAGTTGGTATGCTCTACAATCCTTCTCTTCATGGCCTATTAACTTTCAAAATTTATAGAAAAGGCTTGCTAGGGTACTTACAATCTTTTGCAAGTATAGAAAATCCTCGTCATTATGTCCTCTAGTTTGGCATCTCCAGCACCAGGGTAGCCCATGGCCACTCAATGGGTTTGGCGCACCCAATGAGACATAGTTCATGTACATTGGACAATTATCCTTAGTGTGTCCATTCATTCTACATTTTGTACACCATAAATATTCTTGGGCTTCCTTTCTTTTCTTGATATCCTGAAGCTGTATCGTCAGGTTAGCTAGCTGTGACTGAATTTGCACCATTCCTACAGCACCATCTCTGATTGGTGAGGCTTCCAGCTTCATTTCAAATTCGAGCACTTCCATCTGCGATTCAATCTTTTGTTGCATTAATGGGCCTCAGATGTGTAGTAATAACGCAATAATAAACCAATCTTTATGCTATACATCCAACATCTGGAAACTTAATTTTTCCATTAAAAATTTAAACCACTGGTCAAAGTCCCATACGGATTCTGCCAACGATTGTCTTATCTCCTTGATCTCAGTGATACACTACGAATATAATTTAGGTTTTCTGGACTCACAGATCATCGCGAGTCAGATTTATTCAAGGGTATTCTATGGGGTTCCTGGCAGTACTACACAAAACTTCATAAACC
The DNA here is from genome assembly GCA_001517045.1 of Pseudotsuga menziesii. Classification (NCBI taxonomy): domain Eukaryota; kingdom Viridiplantae; phylum Streptophyta; class Pinopsida; order Pinales; family Pinaceae; genus Pseudotsuga; species Pseudotsuga menziesii. The sequence goes on along the minus strand of LPNX010173872.1, from coordinate 8,826 downwards.
AGTCCAGCACACAACCCCTCAGAGTCGTGATCATCTGTGCATTCTTTAGGTTCGTGTTATGAGCTAGGAGAATCATCCAAATAGCTTCATAGAGAAACCAATGATGCTCTGGATCCTCTGCTCCATTCCCATTGAATGTGGGTAACCGAATATCATGCTCGGGAATTGAGTTGGTTTCAGGATTATCTGATGAATAATTTAATGGGGTTGTACCCTCTTGCGCACTAGTCACAGTACTAGCACTATTAGTATTAACAACTATTTCAAGAGATGAGGCTGTATACCTTACCTCTGATGATACTCCTGGTGTGATATAGTTGCGTCTTGACCTTGGTGTCTTTGCAAATTCTTTTGACTCTTCCACTCCTTCAGAAATAGGGCTATAGTCTTCTTCTTCATCACAAAATCCTTCATCTAGTTGTGACTGAAGTTCGTGCTCACTTTCTTCGAACAAACTAGGACTTGTCTTTCTCCTTTTTCCAGACCTGAATCTCCTTCCACTCCTTAGGAATTTAGCTTCTAGTTCGGGTTATGTACTTCTTGGGAACATCTCAGCTCATTATTTCCCATTTTCTATGCAGATCATCCATGCCATATCCCATCCTATGGTTATGTGACTCAACTATTCAAGTGCAAGATACCCTTCTCATAAACAAGCATCTTTATCCATGTACTTATAGACAACAAGTATCTTCTTCGAGGTCCTTGGAAAAAAATTCTTTCAGCCTCACTATATGAGTTTATAGTCTCTACTGCAAACTTAGTAATATACCCTTGCACAATACTATCGACCCAAAAAACAACAACTCTAGAGATGGTTTTACTTACACTGGTTATCTCGCGAACCAACTGATCACTCCACTCAACCGCTTCTTTTCTCTGGAAATTCATCTGTCGAGTCACCAATATTGAAAACCACTCGTACAACACAATGGGAAACTCTACAAAGAAGATCTTGTGAATTTGTATATGTGTCGGTCTAACAAGTCTTCTATGCTAAACTGTGATCTTGCGCTCTCTTATTAAGCAAAGGCTAGTGTCTTAGACTCTAGCCAATCCTCTATCTCCTCCTTTGTTGGATGCCACAACATCTCCCTCAACTCAAATGATTAGGGTCCCAAAAATGGAACCATTTGTTGTCCCATTCATCCCTTTTGTCTAGACCTGAGGTTCACAACAACATAATACCAACAAGAAACAAAAATACATCAAACCGACAGAGCAAGCTCTGTCGAAAACACCCACAAGACAGACGCAGTCTCACCCGAGATATCTTAATGGGTAACTCCCAGAACCATATTTCCATAGTTGGCGAGGGAGTATAGTCACTTGGCACGTGACCAAGGCGCTCGATGAAGATGGATGGATGGAGTCTTACACTACTCGATAGTGGCGCAATAGTGCAACACAATTGACGTGTAGTGCACCCTTTTCCTTAACAACCTTAATAACTGGCGCAACCGTGCGACGTAATTGACTCCTTGAATATAAATAACACTGATGTGACTTATATTATAACTTAAGTTTTAACAGCTCAATATGAAATAATACACAGTGTTCAACAATACTTTATCCATTCATTCAGTTACTGCATTCGTCTATATTGCGACATTCATTCACACAATAACTAAAAATAGTGGTTGCTAATTAAACATTCAACATTGACATTTAAGCATTTAACCATTCACATTCATCATTCAACATTCATTAACATAAGAAATAACATGGAAACCCATATGGGAAAAACCACCAAGGTGCTCTTCATTTGGCATGAGAAATATAGGGAGCACCTTGTAGTCTACGATTCACAGACTGTTCTTAAGATACGTATTTTTCTCAACTCTTCTTTCTCTCATGCTCTCTGGTTTATTCTCCTATCTACCCCTACTGATCCTGACAAATCGTGGATTGAATCTTCTACTTTACTTTTTGCGCACTCAGCTGCAAAATTACTCCTACTAAAGGGTCTGCACACTTAGCTATAGATCTGCAGCTCAACATCCTTCTACTATCAGACTCTTCTATAAGATTTTACAATACTCCCAATCTTCTTGACTCTTAATGAAGCTAACTCTTATAAAGAGTGGGCTCCTCCTAATTATGGTGTTTACAAGACCGTGCAAGATCGACTGAGTACAACTAAGTTATTATAGACTTAAATAGCTACAAAATATCTTCTATTACATTAATTCCAAGCCCATACCTAGCCGCAAAGTTCTTTCATTACATTAACCACATCCTTAACTAGCCACGAAAACATCTTTCAGTTTCCCTGTACAGGTCATCAATAGCCAGAAAAATGTCCTTTAGTATTCTGCCAACTCATCCTTCTGTAGTCTTCTTTGAATATCACCTGTTCTGCCTTAACTCTTCTACTTGCCTCTTCTGCTGACTCGGATCTTCCTTTCCTCATCGCAATGATCATTTTCGCAACTTCCTTTGCTCTACGCTTGCACTTCTTCCTTTACCTTATTTTCTCCGTCGCGCACCTGTTTTCCTCTCTTGCACTTGCGTGTTAGATTCTTCCTTATGCACTTTTCCTGGCCCAACAACCCCCAACAAAGAGAGGCACCTCACATCCTCTCTACCAAAATCTATAATGGAAATTTTCCCATCACTGACCTAGAACTAAGCAAGTTCGATGATGTTGGGATTAACATATCTATGAATGTAGAGTAATTGAGTGATTTCTATAGTTGCATCTGGGACCTTAGGGAAATAAGTAAAGTCCTCACTTCTCCTAGAGAGATCAATTATGAAATATATGTGCTCCTTAGTAGGTTGGAGCCACTAATTGGGAACAACTCGAAACACCTTCTTGCGATGATCCCAACTTTCGATCAACTGGGTGAGGGATGTATTGTTCCTCTTGAATGATGTCTCCTCCTCATATAACTTGGCGATGTCGAAAAATATCAAGAGGTGTCTCGTATAACGAGTGATGGGATGAGGTTATAAATCTCTATCTCTCTCCTTGAATTTCCACTCTCTCTGAAAGTTGTAATTATCAACTTGTGTTTCCTACTGCTTCCTAGCCTCATGAAACTCATGTATCTATTCACATATAACATCAATTAGTCTCATAAATATACATATAAAATATTATATGAGCATTATATATACTAAAAGAAAATATATATTTTTTGCAAAAAATAACACATGGTGCGCCAATATTAATATTAACGCATTGTTAACGATGGGCTTTAATCTGTTAAGCACTTTTGTCAGTGTTCTCGAATAAAAAAAACACCGCTAATATATTTCTATAAAATTAAAATTTTATTATCAAGTCTGTGTGCCATAATACAAACACACTAATGCATTTCCAAAATTTTGTTCAGTGTGCGCCTACTGCACGTCAAAGCATTGAAAATTGGTACATTGACGTGCACTAGGAGCACCATTGAATTATGATTTTTAGGATTGGTAAATTTATTTTTTTGTAGGAATCAATGCATCTATATCAAGTAAACACCAGGAAATGGTGCGCTTACCTCAACTAGAAGCACCACAGTTTTTTTAAATTTATTAACAATAAATATTGTGATCACGGTATGCTTACTACACATCAGAGCAATGAATATATATGCACTAACATGCACTAAGAGCACCATTGAGTTCATATTTTTTATGGTAAGAGATTTTTTTTAAATGTAGTAGTGAGTTCGTCATTAACAAGTCAATGCACCATAATCAGTGTGTTGACCTTACCTAGAAGCACCATCATTTTATTTTATTTTATGGTTGATAGGGAATATGTCCATGGTGTGCCTACAACATGCCAGAGCATTGGAAATCAGTACACTGACATGCATCGGGAGCACCTTTGAGTTGCGATTTTTTAGGGTTTGAGAAATTTTAACTATGCAGTGGTCGGTGCGTTTAATCCATGTCAATGCATTGTTTTATATGCACTGACGTGATCTAAAAGCATCACGGTTTATTTAATTTGTGGTTGATGGAGAATGTGTTCATGGTGCACCTATTGAATTTTATAGCACTAAAAAACTGATGTGTTGACATGCACTAGGAGCACCATTAAATTATTATTGTTTAAGGTCTATAAATTTTAAATTTCCTAAGATGGTGCATTTAGATCACGACAATGCACCATCACCGATGCATTGACATGAAATAAAAGAATGGTATAATTTTATACACATAAGGGCACTAAAATATTTGTGTGCTTATGTGTCCAGAATGCACTATGCATTAGTTCATAATTTTAAAATGAAATTTGTGTTACGGCGATGCATTATTGAAAGCGTACCACACAGTTTATGCAGTTCGTTTGAGTCATTCGGATTTCCCTGCCAGTGGTGCACCCTATAACATTTTATAGAGTTCACCAAATTTCAGTGGGAGTTCAATATTAAAAAACGCACCACGAATAAGCTTCTAAACAAAATTTTATGAGTATTTTAATGAAATAAAGTATTTGTATTTTTATTTTTTAATAAAATATAATATAATATGATGTGTTTTTTGAAACTTCACGAATTGAGGCATTTTGAATTCGAAATTACACTACTCTGGTTGTAAAAAATTGTTGCACATCTTGCAAAATTTAAATTGTTTTCATCGATGGGTTTTTTAGCAGTGCAACATGATTTTTGGCGAACCCAATGGGGGTTGTTTATAAATGCACAAGTGTGTTTATAGTGATAAACGCATCGAAAAAAAAAGGTCTGCTAATACCTCCAATCGCTTTCCTATGCTAGTGACCTCCAATATAAATATATATTTGAGATTTTATGGGAGGAACATCTACTATAGCCTCTGCTAAAGAGTCTTTTCCTTGTAGTGTATCTTTTACAATGCATTGCATGCTTATATATTGGATACACATAAATGTCAATTCAAATGTTTCCCAAAGTATCATCATATTGTCCCACAAGAAAGGGGAGGGAAAATGTGATGAGATGGAGAGTGTTTTAAATGATACATAATTTAGGGTATTTATCTCAATGGGAAACCCAACCAACATCTTACTCTCGCACGGGGCATCAACTTCATGGCTCTCCTCAATATAATTGATAATATGGATAACAACACAAATAATTACATCTGTTAATGTGAACCCAACTAAGTGACAATGAGTAGAGAGATTCCGACATTTTGAAATCATTAGAAGTTGTTGAAATGGGTGTATTGAAGAAATGGTGTAACCTCTTCTAGAGCATGGAATCTCCCAAACATATGAGCTTTAGCAACCCAATTTCCACGAAAGTAGAAAACATATTGGGTTCCTTTATATTCAAACACAGGACGTTAATTCGAAAAAAATGAAGATGAAAATGTTGAATTACAAGCACTTCTTATCCTTTGGATTTCCACAAAGTTTGAAAGGAGCAACAATTCAAGGGTAGAAAACCCGTAGCAAGAGACCAAAAATACAAATTGGGGATGACTCCATTTTTTTTGTTTTCCATGGTCAATCAAAATTTACCACCAGTGTTTGGAATGACATGTGGTGTGTTGATTTTTTTTTCGAATTTAAAACTTGGGAAAAAAAACTTCACAAATCAAGAACCTTATGGTCATTTTCATTGGGTTGGATATTTTCATTTATGGCATGTTAAAATGTTCTACTCTTAATTCATAAATATCTTTATTGGTAACAACTTCACCTTAGAAATTTAGAACAAAAATGAGGGACTCTATGTTGTTAGCATTACTTATGCGAATATAAACAACACTATCATTGTATGGACTATAAGTAGCCATATCCTAGTAGACATAGGAGTCCAATTTCAATTTCAAAGCGATGAGACCTAGAGTTACTCCATGGATAGGTCGGTTGATTTGTAAGAGTGATAATGCTAATAAATGTGGGGTGTCTGTTGTAATGAAGAATGATGAAAATTTAGTGTCGAAAAACAAAAGCTCTAGAAATGTATGGGAAAGCTTCCACAACGCCATTGATGCTCTCCTCATTAATTAAGTGTTCATTGCTTAGAAATCCATCACTCTATATCCTTATCTTTCTCTTTTGGAATTTTTTCTTTCAAATGGGAAAGTAATATCACAATTAAGTTTAGATATGGATATTCAAACATAAAAAAAAATGTGATTATCATTGTGAGAATTGTGCTTATATTCATCCAATTATCTACATAATCAAATCCTCACTTCTTTGTTCTCCATATTTATCATTCATCTTTCCTCGATTCTATGCATCTTTATCTATCATACTCTTTCAGTTTTTTATTTATTGATGCTTCTAACAAATATTATATCTATCTAGCGATAATTTGCGTTGTCAAATATTTCAAACATGTCCCTAGAATTATGTTTTCATGTGTCTAGTCTCAAGCCTAAGATCCATGAGATGTATCATTTACACTTATGAATATTTGGGTAAACATTTTTAACTGAAAACATAGTTATATCTATCATAGTTATTGTTAAGGGT
>LPNX010173866.1:23447-33873 GCA_001517045.1 Pseudotsuga menziesii | reverse complement strand
CACTCCTAAAATCCTAACACACCTTTTACTCTCTCTCTCTCTCACACTCAGATACACACACATCCACAGGTGATCCCATCCCATGAAGGACCCCCCTCTCCACTCTATCTTTGTCTCTCTCTCCCTCTCTCTCTCCCACACACACACACACACACAAACACACGTCTCTATGTCTCCCCTTAACAATTTATCTTTTCATAGATATATATTTGTTTATACATATATTGCTATATAAAATATAATAGAAAAAGAACGATAAAGAACTCAAGAACTCGAAGAGAAAATGAAACATGATAGTAACCATTTGTATTGTCATACTATTGACTAAATTGGCATTGTTTTCAACATCATATCATAAGGAAAAACTGACGAAATAGTCCAAAAAGATTGAGCAAAAATAACACAGTTGGCTAAGAAAAGTTAGAAGCATTATACAGTTAAATTTTTATGGAGTAAAGATTTGGATGGACCAGATCATAAGAGAGAGAAAGATCAATGGTCTAGAATATTTTTCAAAATGCCAAGGTGAAATCTTTTTAAATCAGGGATTCCTATTTTCACCAATGGTTTTTCGTCACGCGATTGAAGAACTTAGTATTCATAGGGAATATTGAATATGACAAAAAACTACATGGTGTAAAAGTCATAATTGTGCATTACATTACACATTTATTGTTTGTGTACTATGTCCTTATGCTTGGGATGGATTTTGAACATGAGTGGGATATTTTTCATTGAATTATCAATATTTTTTGCATTGCTTTACGGATGGAGGAAAGCCTTTAGAAATATGATATTTTACATAAATATGTCAAGGATGATGTTATAGTTATGATTTTGGGTCTCTTTCCTTATCAGTTAATGTCGATTGCAAAATGATTTAAGTACATGGGATATTTTTAAAGAGAAATGGATTGGATGTCTACGGCCATGGTCACCTTTCCTATTTTTAGGGTCTAGAATGGCGGGGAGTGATAAGTTCCATTTTGTTGTCTAGGAAAGAATATGTTTGCAAAAATATATGGGTGAATGGGGAATTAAATGCTTGAGATAATTCAGCCAGAATTTGTTCCTTAAGAGGCTATGGAGGGGTTTCTTGTGACATTCTTCTATTGTGAATCTTTTAGATCTATATATAATAGAATGGGTGAATGGGGAATTAAATGCTTGAGATAATTCAGCCAGAATTTGTTCCTTAAGAGGCTATGGAGGGGTTTCTTGTGACATTCTTCTATTGTGAATATTTTAGATCTAGATATAATAGAAAAACATTTGTGGAATATTCGATCAACAAGGTCAACAAGAAAGTTTCTTTGTCTTCTAATTTTTGGTATGGAATTTATAGGTATTTTTCTTGGATGGGCACTTGCATATCTTGGAAAGTTAGAAGAGGTGCAAAGGGGGTTTTGGGTGTTGACACTTTCATTGAAGAGGATAATTCTTCTAAAAATTAATTGTCTCTCATTGGATTCTTATCAAATTATGTTCACAACACCGTTGCTCACAAAGAAATTAAACTATGTTTTATTTGATGTTTATTATTGGTTATTCGTTGTAAGCTTGGGATTGACTTATAGTCTAGCGACATAATGGGATTTTTTGTAATATTGTGTACTTGTTTGTTTACCATGATTTTATGAAAGGGATTTGGTTAGAGGTTCTTTAGGGGATTCAATTTTAATGTAGTTGAATTCTTCCCTCTTTAGAAATAAATTTGACTTACTAGATAAAGAATTTCCCATATGAAAAAACTTTACCATTTTTGTCAAATATGTGGTCTATGGAAACATAGTAATGCAACGGTTTTCAACAATGAGAAGACTTTTGATATGGTAGGGATAACAGTTTAGATTCATTTCAAGGAATATTTGAAGGATAGGGTGGTGAAGCATCCACATTACCTAAAATATTCGATATTGGTGGTAGTTATTATTTCTGGCTACTTGGTGGTGTGTCAAATGATGATCAATGTGGTGGAGGCATGGTTTTCATATTTTTTTCAAATCATTATTATATAATATGGATGTGATATGGGCTATGGACAAAATCTAAAGAGAAATGATTATCTCTTTGGGGGATGATATATTTTTCTTCTAGAAAAGGTTATCTATCTTTACATGTTTTTAGTGACTCTAGGATTGTTGTGGAATGGGCCATTGAAGAGTATACTTTACATGTCAAACTTTTGGATAAATAGTGTTTTAGAATAAGGAAACTATTGGAGAAAATAACATTTTTAAACACAAAATTCGATGGCTTAGATATTTGATTTTTGACATATTGTGGTTGGCAATTCAACAATCCTCTTTCTTTTTAAAATCAGTTAAATTTAGGTGGTTTTTCGGAAATGAAAACACTCGTCGGAAAGTTGACTACATTTTCTTTGGATTTATAAAAAATATGACCATAAATTTCAGTGTAGTGTTGTCTAAAATTTGACTATGTTTCCTTTGACTATGTTTCACTTTGTCAGTAGTATATAAAAAAAAGATTTAATGTAAATCGGACCACAAATTTCACTTCATAGAAGTTAAAAATATGAACGCGCTAGAAACTCTACTACCATATACCAACTTTTCATATTTCACGGCTGCAAATCCAGTAAAATGTTTCCAACTTTTCCTATTTCACAGCTACAACTATGCTAAAATTATTCCAATTTTTCCTATTTCGCATCTACAAATCTGCTAAAATTCTGTGAACTTTTCCTATTTCACAGTTTCAACTCCGTTAAATTCTATCAACTTTTCCTATTTTCACACCTACAAGTTTGCTAAAATTCTACCAACTTTTCCTATTTCATGGCTGGGACTCCGCCATATTTTTCCTACTCCTAGCTGCGACTCCGTAGGATATTTTTTATTTGTGGTTGTGACTCCGCTAATTCTTTAGCCACAAGATTGTTATATGTTCGTCAGTTTTTATCATCCTACTCCAGTCTGCACAAGGAAATTTAAATGCTTGTCTGGTCATCATGTACTTTTGTTCCAGTATGGATCTACTGTATCCGCCCAGTTGACGACACCGAACTCACGGAACCGTGTGCGTATTTATATCCTCATGAATGATGCGGCCATGAAATAATGCCATTGTGGAAGGATGATGAGTCAAAATTATATTGAAAGGTACATGTTCTAATCATGACCATAATTAGGCATGATTTAACACATCAATAATAATATTTAGTAGTTGTCTACAACAACAAAAAATTTCGCTCAGACGGTATAGTTTTTGAGTGAAATTACTTGGTCACAGATGGGCCCTTCAATGTGATTCTGTATCCAGATTCAATAATCTTGTCCAAGATCCCCCCATCATTAGTCAATATGACATTATCCACGTTGGGGGTGGCATAGCTAATGCAACATCCGAAGGTTCGTGGGAAATCCATCTCTCACTCCCGTGATCATCTGTCGAAACTCCCATCTAAAACTCTGTTTCCTCTACTACAAAAATCTACTACAAAGAAGAGGCTTGAGCATGATCGAGCCCGAAAGTTCGTTCTTCCCAGTCCCAAATCCTAGCGTGATTTTGAATGCTCCCAACTCCTTCCCTCCCATTTCATCGATCTGGATAAAATCTCTAACACAACCCAAGGAAGTTGGAGAAATCATTACAGATACTATCATTCGATCCTTCTAACAAATAAGAGTTATTTCTTTCGCTCCCCATCTCATTTCCATCCATGCATTAGAGCTTTCCTACACACACTTGAGGTTATATTCATCTGCATTGATTGGTGTGTGCTTGATCTCTCCATATGATGATGCCATAAAAAATGCTAAAAGGGATACCAGTATTGCAAAAGATAAAGATGTTGAATAATTGATTTTCAAAAATCCTATTTTTCACAAACTCGAGCAAAAGAATTGAGAAAAGGAGGAGGGACACAAATTATGGTTTGTGTTTTTTATACCATATGTAAGTAACTGGGAGTTCTCTAGAGTTGAGAAGCACTATATTTTTTCCCTGAGTGTCCATATATATGCTAGAAAAATCCCAGTTAATTCCTGTATTAATCAAATGATCATATATTGTTGGAATATGTTTGGAGAATGCTAAGTTGAAATGCTGTACACTAGATATTGTTTTCATTGTATTTGGTACTCTCATGCTCATATCAATATTTAACACTAATGCTTCTTTTTAACTCCTAATTCATGATATAGCTTGTTTAATGTTTATTTTTCTTTTGTTCTTGTTTTTGCAGTCATCCAAAAGAAAAAGAGGCTGAAAGACTGGACATTATGCATTCAAGTAAAATTTTATCCCAACCCTGGATATGCAACAATAGAATATGTCCCGCACAACAATGTTTTGAACGAGGTTATCCATAGAAAAAGAGAAATACGTGGAATAAAAGTGAACACGAGGCTTACTACATTGCCCTTATAGAAGTGATAAAAAAAACCATAATGTACAGATCCAATGGCATATCTATATACGCCAATTATGAACTTGTATGTAGGCAAATGAAAGGAATCTACCATGTGAGAAAATGTAATTTAAAACCACATCATGTAGAAGCAAGAACCATTGCTGGCGAATTCCATTTTTTTACGATCAATGACCATTTAGATATTAATAGGATGTCAGTTGAACTACTAGTTGGGGAAATGTCAACTCCATGTGGGAATGTCCAAAATGAAATGGTATCAACATCTATTGGAAAAAATGTTAGGCTTGTACATTGTTACACATCTCCGATATGTGTATGTTTTTTTGTTTTATCTATTTTGGTGTCACTCATGGTGTTGATTTTTCAATAAAGAACCTAGTTTTCCTGACGATGTAATAAATTAAATGTGTATTTATAAATTTGTTGTACTCATTTTTCTCATTCATTCATCATCTATATATGATATTATTATTTTCATATGTCATTCTAAAATATTTGTTGTATATGCCTAATCCAAGTTGATTGATCTTGCATATGTCATTCAGAATTTTTTTTTGTATATGCCTAACCTAACCCAAGTTAATTTCTCAATTGATCTAGTTATACATGTGAAAATTTCATATGAAGATAACTAGATGAAATTCAAAATGAAAAATACACAAAATTGGAGAAACTACTGATGGTGACAACAAACAAATAAAGGGGAAATTTGTTTATGGGAGTGCATTCTCTGTAAAAGGTGTCCTGCAAAATATTTTGCAGTAGAGTGAGGGAAAATTTGTTGGATGAAGAGAGTAATGGTATTTGTGGTTGTGAGAAAACAAGGCTATCACAGGAAAGGATGTGTATGCAAAGGAACCTAATGATGCTCAAAGGATAAACTAAAGGAGAACCCAAATTTCTCACCATTTTCCTGCTTCCTAGTATGCAGTGATAATTTTTAATTAACATAGATTCCCAAAATTAAATCCTTGAGAACCCTAAAAACCAGAAGCATTCTGGATTTTCCCATATATAGTGTAAAATAATCAAAGGCCTCTTGTAAAACTGATGAGCATAGGTATTGGATATCACCAAAGGGATCTTGTATAGGATCCATTGAGAGGGGGTGGCTGAAATGCCAGAGAAAACATTGGTTAAGGATTTGTCTCTTTAAGAGGAGGGGAAGATAATAATTTATTCCAAAATAATGCAAATATAAGGTATTTAAACATAATCCTAAGGTATTTAACTATTTGTGTATAGTTATCTCAGAAAAATCAATCATTAACTAAATTAACAAAAGTATCACTACCTAATTTATATGAAACCATTGACATAATATTTACACAATATATTGAGTACAGATCAGAAAATAAATTGGTAAAAAACATAAATGCACATTTGATGTTATAAATGTAATAATTTATTCATTATTAGTTTTCTAAATCCATTTTGCTAATGCAAAAACATGCATGATTTATTTGTGTGAAGCTTTTGTTTGCATCATGGAGAGAAAGGAGAACATGCCTTAAACTAAAGTACTGTAAACAGTTATATCTAAGATGGAAAATCCACAATAAATCAATTTGCATCATTATTTTTTATTTATTTGATGTGGGTGCAATTGAACCCTACGATAATTTAGACAACGTTCCTTATGTTGGACAAATAAGCTATGGGAATATTTCTACGTTTGATTATGAAAAGAAGAAACCAGTATTTCTACTAGCTACCACTAATTGAAATAGATGTTTCTTCACACATAACATCAATATACATAAGAAATGCAATGTTATGGCCATTATAAGCATTAGAAAAATCAAGATACGAATAGTCTTATGGACACGTTGTGATAAAAACAAGTTCCTGATTATGACACTGCTTGCAAGGTTGAAGGAAAAATAATAGTCGTAAATAAAACTTTAAAATTACAAATATAATACATGGTTCCTTGTAACAATCATTTTCAGAACATAAACCTATATAGATTTCCAATATTATGGATAAGATAAGCTTGTTGTCTAATGTCAAAGTGGAGAAATCAAAGAGTGCGTATTTTGAAGTCCATCCTCATCAAATAGAAAATAACATTTCATGATATTAGAAGGTTGAATGCCCTCTTGACAAGATTTTCCCATGTCGGGATATTATTTCTTAATGATATCCCCCAAAAAAATACATTTTAAAGGTGGCTTCCATTTCCATATTGTTGTATGCCAATCTAATTGGAATTTGACAACCACACCTACAGTCAGAATATTTCCATATTTCCATAATATTTACACAATATATTGAGTAGATAAAAAAACATGCGATTAGAAATTCATAAAACCCTAAGGTATTGTACTAAAATGTCAATGGGAGTTGACCCCTTCCTGTATAGTGGGATATTCTTTTGTAAACAAAAGATTCCTCGATCCTATTCAATATAACTAACTTTCAAGATAGACATGAGTTTTTATGAGTTTAAGTCATTTCCTTATTTCCCAAAAATTGGAGATAACCTTTCAATTCAATCCATACTTCCATATTTCACACAACTTAGCCTCAGTGTCAAGAGGCCCTAGAAAATGTTTTTTCTTTAGCCAAGGAAATGAAGGAATCTGTGGTTGATATTCTAAATGAGATTGCCTCAAAATTTCTAGCCAACATATAAATTTATGGACATATTGAACACTAAACAAAACAAACTATGAAGAAATAAGTAGAACATGTATTGAAGATCAAAGAGGAATTGAGGGAAAGGGGAGCTCCTTTGTAGGGTATTAGAAGCCAGGTGAGACCATGAAAGTAGAACAATAAGGATCATCCAAAATTTATCAATACTCTCGAGAACTAACAAGTATTATATAGAAATTTTATCCTTCTAGTGGAAAGAATTTTTTCTTACATAAAGGCCACACCATCATGATGCACCAACAATATTAACTATTGTAGATGAACTTCAATAATATGTTGGTCAAGATGCACCATCTTTGTACATATTTCTTTGGTATCGGGAATCTTCCTCCACTTAGGCTCTCCTAAAATCTTTAAATTTAGAGTATGTGCATATTACAAATTAAAAAATTATCACTCATTTTATCCTAAAAGCTATTATGGGTCCATCAAGGCTGCAATAAACATGTCATGTTTGGGCCTCTTCCTCCACTTAGGCTCTCCTAAAACATTGAAATCTACATTATGTGCATATTACATACTAAAAAATTATCATTGCTACTCAATATGCACATATCCCATATAAAATCATTAGTTATGTTTATTCTTAGTTTTGTAGTTCTTCTTAGGCTTCGTCTAAAAGCTAGGTTATCGATACTGCAACAAAAATGTCTATTTGAGGGACTCTCCCTCCACTTAGGCTCCTAAATTGTAGGAATAGAACAAATAATATGATGTACATCATAATTTCCAATCCTCTAGTAACTCTTTAAGTTTAAGACCATCTATCAAGGAATTTCAACTATCAAGCATGCATCACATCATAGAATTTTGTGTAGCTTTCTGAGTATAACCATTTGTCACCCTCATAGACAATGTTTCATGTAGAATTTTGAATATAACTACTTATCAAAGTCATTTGAAAATATAAAAATACATAGTTATTTGAAGATCAAGGCATATATGGTTCATTAGAGGAAATTTGGGGTCTAAAATGGGTCGTATAATAAAACACGACAACAATAAGTTCTTGTGAGTTGGAATTTAAGAACCAATAGAATTCTAATAAAATGAGTCAACCATAATGGTTAAATTGACATATTTGTCATTAAAAAAAAACTACGTTTTTTGTTCGTATTTTCAACATATCTCCCTATGTTTTTACTCAAATTTCAATCCAGAGAGCTCATTGGATGCAGAATTTGATTACGCATCAAACGGATACCCACACTACATACTTTTGATGGAATACTCTACCCCAAAAACAATAAATACCTGAAAAAACATGATGATGATGTCATCATCATAGTTTTTCAGGTATTTATTGTTTTTTGGGTAGCGGAGTCCGTCAAAAGTATGCAGTGTGGGTACTTCTTGGATGTGGAATCAAATTCCACATCCAATGAGCTCTCCCAATCAAAATTTGAGTAAAAACACAGGGAGAAATGTTGAAAATACGAACACAAAAAGTTTTTTTTCCTTTTTCCTCCAAAATTAATAAATATTATTTTATTATTTTAGCTATTATTTTATTACTTTAACTATTATTTTATTATTTTCCTTAGGAGGCCCATTTTAGACCTCAAAATTCCTCTAATGATTTCAACTAACATGAAACTCGTACAACACAACAAAATACATATTTCTCAGAACATGTATTCATCTGATCATGTTCATGTAGAACTAATCCTATAATGGATATACTTGAGAGTTCCATGAATTTATATGGGATAGAGAAAATGAGAATTGCAGAAAAAGACCACATCGCTTTGAATTCAGATATAATGGGATAAGCTTGAAATGTCTATTTTTAAGAGCAGTTTGTTGGTTAGTAGGAAAGAATCAGTAATTTTAGGAAGTTAGTTAGTGTACTAGCTAGAGGCTCAATTTGTTAGAAGATACAATGTAAGCCTATGGGCATGCGAGGATAGGAGGGATGAAGATCACCAAACATGGGTTATTAGGCCATAGTAGATGAGTATGAATTTCATAAATTGAGCCAGGGTCTTCGAAGTTTGTGCAACTTTAATTAATGAATGAAAAGAAAGATTCGTCAATTGCTATGTTCTCTTATATAGTCTGTGTGAACGTGTTTGAGATTTGATCGATGTTAGTTTTTGTAGAATAATTTAGTTGTGCATAAACCCTAATGGGAATACAATCTATTTACGTCAAAGATAGTGAGTACATGCATATCCAATTTTAATTAAAGATAGGAAAATTATCAACTGTCTAATTCAGGTGGTGAACTCGATTTGTGATTTGGGAGATCTGTGATGCTTTGAAAAAGGGATATTGCTGAATTTGTCTTGTTCCTATCAATAATGTGTATTTGGAAATAACACTTGATCTAAGTAGTTATTGGATACTAACTATGTGTGACCAGTATCCAAGTGTATGTGTAAAGCAATCAGAGGCATTATATACTTATCTATTTCACATAAGGAACAACATAAAGACCTGCGCACTATGCATTTGAAGTTTGGTAAGGATTATTATTTATTAAAAGTTTTAGTTTAATTATAATCATGGGATTTCTTGAATGATTGTGGAAAAACTCAAATTTACGGACAAAGTCGATGAAAATGAGACTGTAATGGTGAAGTTAATAGATTGGATGGCGATCGAATGTTTGAAGGAGTGCTAACAAGTTAGAGTGGGGTTTGCAAATGTGCCCAAATGGGTGCGTCTATATTTTGGATTGAAGATGATGGGAATTGAAGATGACGTTAGAAGGAGATGAGGCCGGTGGGAAACTCAAGTTGGAATTGTAACTTGTTAGTGCTAATAGATAGGTTATGTCAACTCATGGGTTTGCCATGTTTCTCGAACAATACCAAATAAGTAGTACTATGGAAGGACCATTATGGTTAGAGTGGAGGTCATTATGGATGAAATATAATTTAACAGGGGGTTAAAAGGGTGTCCATTTCAGGATGGATGACTAAATGGGAATTTAGAACAAGTTGTGACACTATTTTGTTGAGGAAGCTTGGTAACAATCTTCTAGACTCAACTACTATTACCCATTTCAATTTTTTCAAAACTGTTAGCTACATCACTCCCGCACTGATAGCTGTAATTTCTGAAATGGACTAGAAAAAAGGGATAGAAATTTGTACTTATCAAAGACATATTTGCAGTCAATTTAGCACCATTCATAATGAAGTCCTAAAACTAGTCATGGTGGGTCAATAACAAACCGGTGTAAATAATATTGCAGTAAACTCCGTGCAGTGAACTACATGAAGGAATAATGTTGAAGAAATCGATAGAGAAAATAAGTGAAGGAATTGGCTTTATGAAGTAACTCAACCCATGAAAATACCAACTCTGTGAAGGAACGCAACCCGTGAAGTAACTGGATCTGCGAGGCAACTCAAGAAG
>LPNX010173866.1:0-23118 GCA_001517045.1 Pseudotsuga menziesii | reverse complement strand
CCATGAAACCACCCTCCAACCATGTCAACCATGATTATGATGATGTTAGTCATGATCATGACGATGGAAATTTTTAGAAAAAGCTCGAATTTTTAGAGTCTGTCATGTTTGATAGTAGAAACCCTACTGCATGTTTAAGTCATGTTGGCATAATTTTACTGGAGTTGCAGCTATGAAAATAAGAAAAGTTGGCAGAATTTAGCAGTGTTGCAGCTATGAAATCGGAAAAGTTGGCATAATTTTAGCGGAGTTGCAGTTGCGAAATAAGAAAAGTTGGCAGAATTTTAGCAGAGTTGGAGCTGCGAAATAGGAAAAGTTGGCAGAATTTTAGTGGAGTTGCAGCTATGAAATATGAAAAGTTGGTAGAATTTTAGCGGAGTTGTAGCTACGAAATAAGAAAAGTTGGCAGAATTTTTGTGTAGTTGCAGCTGCGAAATAGTAATAGTTGGCAAAATTTTAGTGGAGTTGCAGCTGTGAAATAGGAAAAGTTGGCAAAATTTTAGTGGAGTTACAACTACGAAAATGGAAAAGTTGGCATAATTTTAGTGAAGTTGCAACTACGAAATAGGAAAAGTTGGCAGAATTTTAGTGGAGTTGCAGCTGAAAAATAGGAAAACATGGCATAATTGTAGTGTAGTTGCAACTGCGAAATAGGAAAATTTGGAAGAATTTTAGTGGAGTTGTAGGTGCGAAATAGGAAAAGTTACATAATTTTAGCGGAGTTGCAGATGTGAAATGGGAAAAGTGGGAAGAGTTTAGAGGATTTACTAGTGTCATCAAATTTCCTACTTCTATGAAGTGAAATTTGTGGCCTGATTTACATTAAATCCGACCACGTAGAAGGTCAAAAATCCGACAAAGATGGGATGTCAAAAATCCAACGAAAACTTATACTAAATCCGACAAAAAATTGTAATTTCAAAGTTAAATTAGAAAAAAAAACATTATATTTCGTCGGATTTTGTCATCAAATTTTGGGTTCAAATCTTGTTGTGAGAGTTTCCAATAGATTGTCATTATCAACATATATTGAGAACTAACAACTTATCAAAAAAATTGTTGCAGTATTTGAATGGAACTTTTTTTGTTGAAGAGCTTATGGAATTATCCATCATATCATCATGCCCTTTTTCTATATAGTAAAAGAAATTTAGGTTATTTTGTCTCTCTTTTGAGAGAATCAATTACTAGAAATTTTGTAGAAGATCTACAAATTTTTTAGATAAATTCGGTATAGCTTACCCTTTTTGTAATGAAACTTATAGCTTTGATTCTTTATAGAATATCAAGTTGTTACTCTTTCTATCATTGTTCCGGAGGAGAAATCACCAACCCCTTTCAAGTTCAATCTGGTATGGCTAGAAAAGGAATATTATAGGGAGATGGCTAAGAGAAATTGGAAACTATTGGAGGTGTAGTCCTCAGAAAACTATATGTATAAGATGATGGAAAATATATAAACCATGAGGAAAATATAAAAGAAATGGGAAAATAAATACTAAAAGTCACAAAAATTTGAGCTCAAATACTTGGAGAAGAAAATACAAAATATCTGCAACTCAAACACAATAGGGATCTTCTCTACAGAAGAACTTTAGTCCACAAAAGTTTAGGAATAGAAGAGAAGTCGAGTACTAGCTGACGAAGAGAAACTGTGTAGGATTTAGAGCAGATCACTTTGGTTAGAAGTTGGGGACAAGAATAATAAATTATTCCATAGACATGCCTCTCACAAAAAAAAATATCAACACCATATTAGAAATCAAGGTTGAATAAGTTGGAATAGCACAAAATTTCAAAGACAAGGCAACAACAACAAAAAATCATTTCTAGAGAAGATTTGCAGCTCGTCTAGGGTGCCCCATTCAGGAAATCTTAGAAGTAATAAATTTCTTCGCCAATTTACTTTCAAAAGAAATGAAACAAGATATAATGGAAGAAATGTAAGAAGAAGAGCTTAAATAAAATAATACACTAGTTACAGAAAGGAAAAATATCTCTCCCTGGTGGGTTCACCTTAGATTCCTTTTTTTGTTTTTATTAACTGCAGAAGACTGATATCTTCAAGATGGTAAGAGAGTCTCAAGGGACTAGAAAGGTATTATGGGCTATTAATTCCACTTTTGTAATGTCCCTGACCCTCCAACCAGTGAAGAGGATGCTACCATAACATTACCTATCCGGGAAACTAGCCCCATGAATATACCCATAAAAATTGAAATTCTTTGAACTAAAACATGCATACATTATCACCATACAATGGAAGTAACCCATACATTCAAAAATTTAGCATGTTCATTGTAATTCATTATCAAATACAAATTGCAGGGATGAAACACAAGAATACTTATGTTATGAAGAAAAACGCCCCACAACTAGCTATGTCGCTGCAATGTTCAACCCAACCATAGGCCAGTGTGCTCCTTAATATCTCAGCAACACTTCCACCCCTGAGTTGGCCATGATTCCCCAAGGAATAAGGAAACTAAGTAGTCTCACACTTATCCAAATATACACAACTTAGCATAGCCAACACAGGTGGGTTTATCAAGACACCAGGGAGCTAGGAAAAGCTAACTGCTAAGCTAGTGGGCTCACTGAAGAGATAAGGAAACCTGCACCAGAACTATCCTAACTTCTAGGAAATACACACAAATCGAACACAAGGAATCGGTCCCTTCTCTGCTACACAGTCCCTCAGGCCATGACTTCCCTTCTAGTGCTATTCAGGGGGTGTGGAGAAGAAATCCATCCCTCTAGCTCTGTCTATGAGGGTATTGAACACACCAATTTTATCAAGTAGACCAATCCTTCATTCCTAGTCCAATACTATCCAAAGACCAACCACTGCATACACACAACAAAATCGATCAATTCACAGCTCTAGGGAAGAAAAGTGAAACATTACTGCAGCCAAAAATGGTGATACATAGCTCAGACTAAGCAAGGTTATCCCAAAGTTTTTCTTGGCCCTAACTTGGCCAAAACAACTCAGCAACAACCCACACCCATGAGGAAAATAACAACCACAATTTCTCCACTGAAAAAAATGGGAAAGACATAGCCTGATTGGAAAGAAAATCATACTCAACAAACTCTCAGCATGGAGATGGATTCATATACACAGAACCACAAACCTGTAAGGTAACTACACAGAGAAAAATACCCAACAACAAAATTCACACACACAACAAAATTGTGAATGCGAGGAAGCTTTCCTAGCTTTCTGCATGAGGAAAAATCCCAAAACCTGTGCATGAGGACAAGAATAGCCGTCTCTGCATGAGAATGGCCCAAAATGGAATAATCGGGGTCGTCCTCCCTTCCTACCCATGTGAGGATGAATGAGTCTCTTAGTGGAGTGTGCGTGCGGGAAAGGACTGACGGTCCTTCCACACACCACTGTCCATGCAATAACTCCCCGAACTAACATCAGAGGATTTACTTTGGTAGTTGATTGATTAATGGGTTCTCCTATTAACATGTGGCTTTTCCCTATTGGCCCTAAAGGTTAAATAATTACCCCTCCTTATCCTTAGGTAAATCATGCCCTTTTCATTATGGTTGCATTGACATAGCTGGTTGTGGGTCTTTTTAATTAAAATGCATGTTTACATGATGCATAAATTATAATGTGTCGTCTAGCACAAATATACCATCGACAATTGTCTGAATCACCGGAACACAAAACATTAAATCAATCGTAGGGATTTTTCCTTCAGCTCCTTACCATGATTAATTACAATATATACATCATATACATTTTAATGCAAATGGTTTCAAAGATGGGGTGTTACATTCCCCTCCCCCCTCAATAGCACTGTCCTCAGTGCTTCACAAAATTGAACAAAATGCTACACTAGTATCACCTCAGTGTTCCACAGAATTGAACAAAAATGGATGTGCCAATCCCATGGCATCCTCCATCTCCCACGTAGCCTATTTAGGACCATAGTGCTCCCATTGCACCTTTACATGCCCTATGGCTCGATTTCAGAGCATTGTGACCTTCCTGTCGAGGATGCACATTGGTTCGATTTGGAACTCTCCCTAGGGTTCCACCTGAATCACATCCCAATTTATCACATGCTTAGGATCATGTACATATTTCCTAGGAAAAGAAACATGAAAAACATTAAGAGCTCTAGTGCTAGCAGGCAATGCAAATCTATATGCAATTGGCCCTATTCTTTCAAGCACTTCAAACGACCCACACTATCTTGGTGACATCTTGGCACAAATTCCAAGCTTCAAGAAAATCTTATTTTCCCTCACTCTGAGGTAGACATGATCCCCTACACTAAACTCTCTGTTCACCCTATACTTGTCTGCATAGATTTTCTTTCTATCCTGGGCTGCTCTCAGATTCTTTCGTGATCTTTACAACCTCCTGCTCCATCTCCTTGAGCAATTATGCACCAAGCACAACCCTATTCATTGGATTATCCCAAGTCACTGGTGTCATACACCTTCTATCATACAAATATTCATACATACTCATCCCCAAGGATGCTTGCTATCCATTGTTATAAGAAAACTCTACCAAGTGTAAGTAATCTTCCCACTCGGTTGGTTTATCCATCACATACATGTGAAGCATGTCTTCGAGTAATTGATTAACTCTCTCTATTTGACCATCAGTCTGAGGATGGTAGGCAGTGCTGAAGTTCAACATTGTACCCAAATATGCAAACAATCCCTTCCAAAAACTGGAAGTGAACTTGACATCTCTGTCAGAGACTATTTCCTTAGGAAATCCATGCAATTTGAAAATATCCTTCATGAAGATCTTTGCAATGTCATCAGTCTTATGCATAGACTTAACCGGTATAAAATTTGTTTCCTTCATCAACTTGTCCACCACAACCATTATGGAATCATGTTGTCTCCAAGTCATTGAAATCCTATAATAAAATCAACGTAAATAACTTCCCATTTCCATTCTGGAACTAGAAAAGGCTGCAACAAACCTCCAGGATGTTGATGCTCAACCTTTACCTGCTGACATTGCATGCACCTTGAAATATATTCAACCATGTCCTTTTTCATTCCTAGCCAAAAGTAATGCTTTCTGGCTATAGAAATTGTCTTCTGATATGTTGGGTGACCAGACTATGGAGCTTGATGGATTTCATCCGTAACAACTCTCCTCAAGTATGCTACATTTGGAATGTAGATCCTATTCTTATAAGTAAGAAGTCCATCTTCTTCCAATTTATACCCTTCATACCTCTTCTCAAGATTTTTTTTGCTGTAATTTGTCTTTTACCTGCACATACAATTGATATCCAGTAGTATGATTAACAATCTGTTGTCTCAAATCTGATTGGAAAATACTGAGAGAAGCCACATGCATTTCCTACACCTTCCTGCTAAGTGGATCAGCTACCTTGTTCTCTTTTCCTTTTATGTGCTTGTTTTCAAAATCAAACTCACATAAAAACACCATCCATCTCGCTTGCCTAGCATTTAGAGTAGTCTGATCAAATAGATACTTCGAACCAGAATGGTCTGTCCTTAGCTCAAATATTCTACCCATCAGGTAATGCCTCCACATCTTGAGAGCATGTACTATGGCTGCAAGTTCTAGATCATGAGTGGCATAGTTGTTCTCATGCTCCTTCAGCTTTCTTGACTTGTAGCATATCACGTGGTTGTCTTGCATAATGACTCATCCAAGCCCTTGTCGACATGTATCAGTACACACCACAAAATCTTTTGCTAGGTCTGGAAATTTCAATACTGATGCACTGGTGAGAAGATTATTCAATTGCTGGAATATTTCTTCACACCTCGATGTCCATTCAAACTTTATCCCCTTCCATTGTCAAGAAGTGATGGCATGTGCAACTTATGAGAATCCCTTAATGAATCTCTTATAGTATCCTGCAAGTCCCATAAAAGATCTTACATCTATCACATTTTTTGGAGTAGGCCAATTCATAATGGATTCAATCTTTTCAAGTTCCACAAATATACCCTCTTCTGAGATAATGTGACCCAAATATTGAATTCTATCTCTATAGAAGTCACACTTGCTCATCTTTGCATACAATTGATGCTCCCTAAGCAATTGCAATGCCGATCTCAAATGCTCTTCATGCTCTTCCTCATTCTTAGAATAAATAAGAATGTCATCAAGGAAAACAAGAACAAACTTGTCCAAATACCAACTGAAGACACTAATGATAAGGCACATAAATGTAGCTGGTGCATTTGTGAGACCAAATGGTACCGGTACAAACTCATAATGTCCATACCTTGTTTTGAGGGTTGTCTTATGAATGTCTCCATCCTTTATTCTTACCTGATGGTAACCAGACCTCAAGTCAATCTTGGAAAATAACTTTTCTCCTCTCATTTGATCAAAGAGGTCATCGTTCCTAGGCAAAGGATATTTATTCTTCACAGTAACCTTGTTTAATTGTCTGTAATCAATACACAACCTGAGTGTACTATCTCTTTTGTTTAGAAATAGAACTGGTGCTCCCCAAGGAGACACACTCAGCATGATATACTTCTTCTCCAACAACTCTTGTAGTTGCATCTTCAGCTCTAGCATTTATGGGGTACTCATTCTGTAGTGTGTCTTGGACATCGGTGCTACTCCTAGCACAAGTTCAATTGTGAAATCAATGTCCCTCTTTGGAGGAAGCCCTAGAATCTCATCAAGAAACACATCCCTGAATTCCTGCAACACATGAAAGTCCTCAAACCTAGGAGTTTCATTCTTTGTTGCCTCAAAAATATGAGTTGCATACAACTAGAAACCTTTCCTACTTAACTTCTTCAACTGCATTGCTGAAACATACCTCACAAAAATCACCTTTGGAATACCCCTTACCACTACTGGGTTCCCTTCCTCATCCATGCATTTGAAAATCTTATTATAACAGTCAAGCTTTACCCTGTGAGTTTTTAACCAATGCATTCAGATGAGAACATCATAGGAACCAAGTTATAGAACATTCAGATCTACACAAGTGACCAATCCATTCATGACCAATGGGAATTTCTCTACCAGTTCACTAACCTTCCTCTTAGTTCCAGTGGCCAGCTGAACTAACTAAGATTTTCTATGCTTTACTTTTTTAAAAGCACAAATCTTCACTACTCTAGGGGTCATGTAACTATGAGTAGAACCATGGTCAGTCAAAAACGAAATAGATTGCTCAACAATCTTACCTAAAACTTCAACCATAGTTGACTGCTGATCTGCCTGGCGGTCCTCCAGTGCTGCATAAATCATAGCGACGACCCTTTCTACTTGACCCACTATTCTGCTTCTTGAATGTTGTAAGCTGACCTTGCATTCTCATTCTCAACTGGACAATTTCTGCGCATGTGGGCTCCTCCAAATTTCCAACATTGGAGAGGTTCCCTATTATGTTGTGGATTTCTAGGCTTTTCTCCCATCACCCTAGCTGGCTGCTCCTTAGCTTGTGATGATTTCTTTTTCTAATTACTGAAGTTAGAAGGTTTGAAAACTTTCTTTCTCTGGTCAGATTTCTCATTCTTTTTGTCCTTCCATGTGTTATGATAATCAAGTTTACCTTTTCTTTGCTCATAGCAATACTTGGCCTTCCTTATTGCTTCTTTAAGAGTTCTAGGGTCATAAAACTCAATTCTATCTTTGTAAGTCTAAGAAAATCCACTCAAGAAACAATGTATCTTCACTTTTTCATCTTTGATGTAGCTGACATACCTTAACAATTCTAATAATTTATTTGCATACTCTTCCATGGTCTGTTGTCCCAATCTCTCGTGATGGGAATCCTTAATTTTGCCATCATAATACCTGTCAAAGGGGTATTTCTACTTGAAATAATTCTTGAACTGATTCCACTTAAATCTCCTTTCAATGATCCTCTTTACTTACTTGAAGTGTTCCCAACAAATGGATGCCCTTCCATTCATATTGAATATGGAAACCCTTGCCTTCACATTTCCTGAAAAATCATGAACTTGGAAGTACTTCTTTATCCCAAGAAGCCAAGGTTCAACCTCTTGTCCAGTCTTTAACTCACTGTCAAATATAGGAGGTTTATCCTTCTTAAATTCATTCTGAGAGTGATCCCTATGGTGCCTATTTTTCTTTCCCTTGCAAGAAAAAGAGCTTGAATCCCCACTGGATTCTTCTAAGTCAGATGATCTACTAGAAGTCATTCTTCTCCTCCTGGTGCTTCTCTTACTACCTTATGGTTTTACTGTACCCTGTCCAGAGTCTATCTTTCTTTGCAATCTGTCAAATTCTACAACATAGAAGCATTCAACTGATGCTCCTCTTCCTAGGATTTTATTAAGCTTCTCATGGTGGCTGCAATATCTGACAGTGTCTCTTGGAATCTCCTTCCATTAGACTCTATGTCATCATTTCCAACTCAGGAATTTTCTCCCATGGCATCTTGCGCATGCTCGTAGGAATCCTGAGCATCATATCCATCATGGGTTCTCAAGGCTGAAACATGACTTACTTTATGAAACTGCACTACATAAAATATTGCCCTTGAAGGTGACTATGATTCTGCAAAATGTGATAGTAACACAACTATTAGCTGCATATCATTTATACAATTTAGAATTACTTACCTTCTCTTGGAAAAATCATACAATGACAACTTTTCCCAAAACACATAATTTTCTTCCTCAAAGAACGACTATCTCAAGGGGGCGATGAGGGTCAATGGAGCTTTCCCACTTATGGCAGCGCCCTCATTTTTTTTTTAATATTTGATTTTTGCGCAATCTGGCACATAATATGGCTACCATTTTTCTGCTTTTCAGCCCTGTAAATCCAATGAAAAAATGTTGAAATATGCTAAAAAAATCCCACTCAGAAACTCATATTTTTCCATTTGATCGAATCCCTTCCCAACTAGTCATCCGATGCACATCAGGTCAATCTTCCTCTATCATCCAATACCATATCGGGTCGATCTTCCTTTGTCATCCGATACCATATCGAGTCGATCTTCCTCTATCATCTGATACCATATCGGGTTGATCTTCCTCTGTCATCCGATACCATATTGGGTTGATCTTCCTCTGTCATATGATACCATATAGGGTCGATATTTATATGTCATCCAATATCATATCGATTCGATCTTCATTTCTTTTCCAACACTTCGACTGATCGATCTTCTATCTTTTTCGATGCCTTGGATCCCTTCAGGAGAGCCTTTCCGACACCTCAGCTCCGCTTCAACGAACATCTTCCGATGATTTTGACACTTAGAACAATTTTCAAAATTTTCCTCTTCTTTTTTCCTTGTCGGTTGGGTATTGGGTTGTTAGCCAATGTATAGGCTCCTCCCATCCAACACCGTCAGCTCCTCTCATCCGAGACCTTTGGTTCCTCCCAACCGAGACCCTCGACAATAATTAAACTTAGAAACTTTTCCAAAATTTCTCTCTTGGCTTGGTTTCTTTCTCGGATGGGCTCAGCTCAAGTCATCCGACCTATCGGATGGGATTCTGGCTAATTCATTCGATGTATCAGATGGACTTCATCCTAAGTCATCCGATGTATCAGATGGACTTCAGCCTAAGTCATCCGACATTTTCCATACTTAGAATTTTTTTTGAAATTCTCTTGTCTTCCACATTTTTCCTCTAATTGCGAGAGGGTAGCCTTCCTCTATCACTGCTCCTTCATGGCCCATTGAGGCCCATGCTGCAACATTAGCTTTGATACCACACTGTAACATCCTCGACCCTCCGACTGATGAAGAGGATGCTACCATAAAATTATCTATCTGGGCAACTAGCCCCATGAATATACCCATAAAAATTGAAATGCTTTGAACTAAAAAATGCATACATTATTACCATACAACAGAAGCAAACCATACATTTAAGCATTTATTATCTTCATTGTAATTCATTATCAAATGTAAATTGTAGGGATGAAACACAAGAATAATTATCTTATGAAGAAGAACACCCCATAACTAGGTATGTCGTTGCAATGCTCAACCCAACCATAGGCCATTGTACTCCTTAATCTCTCAGCAACACTACCAACCTCAAGCTTTCCATGATTCCCCAAGGAATAAGGAAACTAAGCAAGATCACACATGGCCAAAGATACACAACTACTCCAAGCCAACACAGTTGGGTTTATCAGGACATCAGGGAGCTAGGAAAAGATGACTACTAAGCTAGTGGGCTCACAGAAGAATTAAGGACACTTGCACCAGAACTAGCCTGACTTCTAGGACACCCACACACACCCAACAAAATAGATCAGTCCCTTCTCTTCTACATAGTCCCTTGGGCCCTGAATTCTTTTCCAATGCTATTTAGGGGGTGTGGAGAATAAATCCAACCCTCTAGCCCTTTCTATGAGGCTCCCAAACACACCAGGTTTATCAAGCAGATCAATTCTTCATTCCCACTCCAATACAAGCCAAAGACCAACCACTGTACACACAAAACAAAACTTAGCAATTCACAGCTCTCGAGAAGAAAAAGGAAACATTACTGTAGCCAAAAATAGTGATACATAGCTCAGACTTTGGAAGGCAATCCCAAAGTTGTTCTTGGACCTAACATGGTAAAAAAAACTCAGCAACAACCCACACCTATGAGGAAAACAACAACCACGATTTCTCCACTGAAAACAATGGGAAAGACACAACCCGATTGGAAAGGAAATCAAACTCAATAGACTCTCAATGTGGAGATGGATTTGTATACACAAAACCACAAACCTGTTAGGGAACTACACAGAGAAAAATACCCAACAAAGAAATTCACAAACATAGCAAAATTGTGAACGTGAGGTAGCTCTCCCAGCTCTCTACATGAGGAAAAATCCAGAAACCCGTGTGTGAGGAGAAGAACAACTATCTCTGCGTGAGAATGGACCAAAATGGAAGAGTGTTGGTCATCCTCCCTTCCTACCCATGTGAGGGTGAATGATTCTCTTGGTGGAGTGTGCATGTGGGAAAGGACTGATAGTCCTGCCACACACCACTGTCCATGCAATAACTGCCCAAATTAACATTAGAGGATTTAATTTGGTAGTTGACTGATTGATGGGTTCTCGTATTGACACGTGGATTTTCCCTATTGGCCCCAAAGGTTAAATAATTCCCCCTCCTTATCCTTAGGTAAGTGATGCCCTTTTCATTATGGTTGAATTGACATAGCTAGTTGTGGGTCTTTTTAATTAAAATGCATGTTTACATGATGCAAAAATTATAGTGTGTCAGGTAGCACAAATATACCAGCGGTGACGGTCTTAATTGCCATAACACAAAACATTAAACGATGGTGGGGATTTTTCCTTTAGCTCCTCACCACAATTAATTACAATATATACATCATATACATTTTAAAGAAAACAGGGTCAAAATTGGGGTGTTACAACTTTCATCACTCTCATACCTAAAAACCCAAAATGGGAAAGCTTTGAGGATTTCAAACGAATCTCCTGTTGCAACATGATTTATAATGTCATAGAAAAAATAATAGCACAAAGACTAAAACCTATCATGATTCAGTTCATAACGTAAGAACAATTTGGTTTTTTATTCAATAGGAAAATCCATGATGTGGTATCCTTAGCCCAGGAGGCTATGCAATCCATCCAAAAAGACAAGCAATCAACCTTTGCTTTAAAGGTGGACCTATCCAAGGCCTATGATAGAGTAAGTTGGACCTTCTTGCAGTTGCTTTTAATTAAGATAGGCATGCCATTAGATATGGTGGAATGGATTATGGGGTGTATTATGTCGACCTCATTTGCTGTCCTAATCGACGATCCCCCCTCCAATTTCTTTTTTCCAATAAGAGGACTAAGGCAGAGTTGTCCTCTTTATCCCTTTCTCTTTTTATTAGTAGAAGAAGCTCTAAGAATATCCATACACAATGCTAGGGAATAAAGGAGGATAAAGGGAGTGAGAATTAACAATCAAAATGAACTTACTCATGTTCTTTTTGTAGATGATGTGTCAATGTTTGCATAAGGAACCTTAGGAAATCTGGCACATCTAGTTAAAGTCCTCGATAACTATCAGAGCAAAATAGGGCTGGAAATCAATTTGGAAAAGTAGAAACTATCACACCACAAGGTTAAAGAGTAAATACTAACTCAAGATTTGGAGATAATCCTAGTCTTAGCAACTCCTCTATCAGAAGGTCTCAAGTACCTAGGATTTCAATTGAAACCAAATGTATATTCATGTAGGGATTGGGAATGGATGTATAAAAATATTGAAAACATGGTTTCCATGTGGACCAATAGTTTTCTTTCAAGAGGAGTGTATTTGGTACTATTGAAAGCAGTATTGTAGAGGAAAATTCCATCAGTGAAATGTACCACCATAGTCCTCTTTAAGTGGAAAGGAGGCTGGGGGATAAAAAATATTGAGCTCTTTAACAAGGCTCTAACAACCAAATATTTGTGGCACATGATTAAGAAGCTTGAGTCCTTGTGGGGAAGAACAATGAGACTCAAATAATTCCCTAATTCCTTTATATAATAATAGTTCAGACAACCGGTCAAAACACACAAAGGAGGATCGGTATGCTCGAAATATTTTGTGTTGGAATTTCCCCTAATAGGGAGTTGGGTGGCATGGAAAATTGGTAATCGGAGGAGTATCCATATAGGATGATATCCATGGGAAGGGTCAGGTGATAAATTCAAACTAACGAGTCACTTGGTCACTGAGCTAGTAGATAGAGGAGTTAGACTATTAGCAGATGTAAGATCCACACAGAGGAGCACATGGTAAAAATATGGAAAATAACACAATAATTGGGGTTGGACGAGAATGAAGCAGATATATAAACCAACTTGGAAACAACTTCATTCTTGTAACATAGGATAAGGACAAACTAATATGGACATGGAACAAGAAGGATGGAAGGTTCTTATCCAAGCTGGGATATGAAGCAACGGTTCAATTGGAAAACCAACAAACATAATGTTGGTGGTGGTATTGAATATGGAACCTACAAGCGCCCCTCAAATCCATATTAACATTATGGATGGCATTAATAACAAAATTTTAACATGGGAAGCACTACTAAAACATGGCTTCATGAGGCCTGGAATTTTCCTTTTATGAAGAGATCGACGAGAAACGTGAAGACATCTTTTCTTTAATGTAATTATACAGGCACAATATGGAAAGAAATCAGCCACAAGTTGGATCCTTCTTCCAATTGAGATCAGGACGAGTCTCTTGAGAATAGATTATAGCGTTGGTTGGGAAATGAAAGGGTACGGATCCATGAAGCACTACCAGCTCTTTTTGTGTTCACTATATGGGAAACGAGAAACATAGTTGTCTTGAATGAACATCAAACATTTCCCAACCCAAAACCAACAAGAAATATTAAATCTCCAGAAATAGATAAAAACAAACCATGGGGTTTCTTTGATGGAGCCAATCAAGGGGAACCACGATTGGGAGGACTTGGATGCATTTTATACCTCAATAGGGACACAAGATTTGAAATAAAATTTGCACCGAGGCAGTGTACAAACAACAAAGAAAAACTTGTATCCATATGGGAAATTCTCAAATTGGCTCTAGAAAAACAAGTCCAAAACTTACAGCTCTTTGGGGACTCCAAGTTGACAACTGATTGGGAAAATTGAAACATTCAAATAAATGATCCTCACCTCAAACATCTTCTAATATCCATAAGATATCAGATGGATGATTTTGTGTCAGCCACTTTCCAACACATTTACAAAGAGGTGAACATTGAGGCTGATAAACTCTCAAAGTTGATTCTTTCCCTCACTCCACACTTAATGGAGGTGATTCATTTTGTAAATAACCAAGAAGTTAACAAGTATGTAATCTTGTAAAAAAACAAGCTCAATAAGACGATCCCGCTGAGGATAAGAGAAGCCCACAAAATTCTGAGATAATATGTGGGGATTTTTTGATGCACTTTATGTATGCTCCTAGAGGGTAGCCCATGTTTTTTGAGTGTGAATAAAGCGATTTTTTTTATTTGTAATATATATAGTTTAAATAAAATATTTTAATATGAATTACATTACATATTCAAATGAAACAATAAAGATAAATGAAAAACAAAAGACAACTAATATTAAACCAAAAATTAGGAAATAATATAATGGAAATAAAATAAATGGAATTAAGCAGGAAATATCAAACTTGATTTTAATTTTCTAAGCCATTCTAAGGTAAAACAATCTAAAGTCAAGTTCAATAAAGTTACTTTTCTAATTTAGCAATCTAAAAAGTCCATATTCTTTTTCTGATTTTATACTATAGCATAATTTGCATTATAAATTTAAAATTAAAAGGAAAACATACATACAATTTTTTTGTAATTTTTTCTAAATATATAAAAAAGTTAAGATAAAAATATTCACACTTCAAAAAATTGGATCCCTTGCTTGGTAGATAAGATTTTAAGATAGATCTATGTTAATTATAAGTAATTTCATAACAATTCGAGGCCTATACTTATCTTCCTATAAATAATATATATCACATTGCTAGTCCTCAATAATGGTCTATATATATTTTATGCTTACATTCTTTCAAATGGCGTATAAAAGTTAGAGATTTCAAATATAAAAGAGTATGTAAGCACCCCAAAAAGTGTATGATCTCCCAATACACTTAGTGTCTCCAAATACACCTAGTGCCAAGTACACCTAATGCCAAGTGCCATCTACAGGAATCATAAGCTTAATGTTAGTCCTTGTAGTGTCTTCTAAGATGATTGAACCCCAAAATATGTAATATCTAAAGTCTTGGCCTCTATTGATATGTCTTAGTTAAATTCGTTTTAAACTCAAAATTAAAATGGATTTATTCTATTTATAATAATTTTTTAATGATTCTATTTAGTATATCTATTTTATTACAAATTATCAAAATAATTACAGTAAGTATTTGATAAGGATAAAACTCTAATGCCCACATTGATTTTATGGTAGTACTTTCAAATTTCAAATTAAACAACCATAAATAAAAAAAAATATAAAAAATAAGGCTAGCAGGTGATGCATGGATATTCTTAGCCCATGATGCATAAATATTTCTTTTGGTGGCATATAAGCCATTTAACTATAAAAAGAAGAATGATAACATGTGGTTAAGGCATAAGCAACATGATGTAGACACTTTGTGGGTGAGTAATGTAGTCACTTTAAATCGCACTGATACCAAAAAATCCAACAATGTGTATCAAAATATCCAACCATGTTAAGGGTTGGAGTTGTCAATGCCCGGTGCCATCCCCGGGTTGACAGCTTAGATGATTTTGGTTGGTTCCTGGTAACTTAGCCAATAGAAAATCTGCTAATCATAGGTTTCTTTAACTTGCCAATAAAAGAAGCTAATTAAAAGGTTCTTCCACTTTTTAACAACAAAAAAAAACATAAACATTTGAATACAACTGTGCATGAAACACTTAAACTTGTTACCTATCAATATTCATAGGCCACAAGTTTAAGTAGCTCTATTTTTCCATTAATTAACCATACCTAAAACTCCCTATTGTAACTTTGAAAGATGGAGCTTTCAAAGATGGAATGGAAAAAATATTTTTTGAAAGATCGGTCCCAAACTGAAGAAGATCATCCATTGATTGACAGATTCAAGATCTTTTTCCATGCCCTTCAAAGGAAAGTGGAGTCGAGCTGGGAAGAATTGGTAGTCGGTTTTCCCTAGTAGGTTTCCAAAAGCGTTGGAATTTTGGATTTCAGGAACTCCATAAGGAGATCGTCCCCTTTCAATTAGAAAAACATAATACTTGGCAGACAGCATTGCAGTGAGGGAGCAACCAACCGTTCCTCCTCTGACTACAACGTAATCATATCTTCTTGCAGCAGCGCTTTGACAATCGATACTCATAAACACAAACGAATTGGAATTGGAATTGGAGGGTGGTGTGGCTGCTGCATTAGAAGATGATAACAATATGTGATTGCTACTCAACAACGTCATTAGCAATAGCAGAATCCATGGGGTATGAGTCTTCACAAATAACATGATCTCCATCACAAAAAGAAAAGAAAGAATTAAACTCCGCCATGTTAGCATAAAGTTTCGATTCTGGACAAATGCAGAATAAAACTCTGAAACATAATCGAAATAGCAATACCAATATATCATACCTCCAGCCATTGATGCTACTAGTCTTGCTGTAGAAGATTTCCCTATTCCACAAGGACTTCGGCTTCCTGCACGGTTCTTCCAAGCTCTACTTCCTCTCTCTGATGGTGTAAAACTGAAGGGGATTGAGATTGTTAGCTTGGGGACCAATAGGGGTTTTAAATAGCCAAGCTCCCATCGAGCTTCTAATGGCTATGTGTCATATGTTCCACAGATCTAGGTGATGGACCACTCCAAAATCTCCCAACAAGAAAACGTTTGCCAAACCAAATGAACCGTTGGAGATCTTGAGGAGCCGTTGAATGGACGTGGGAGCTTACATTCTCCCACTTGGTCCATACTTCCAAACTTAATGTCTCATCTTAAAACCTATTGGCAATCTGTATTAAGTAATAGATACAAGAATCATGGTGATAAGTCCTCTTATGACAAGTATTACCTTCCATGTATTACTATGTATTTATTGCTATTTTAATTTATGTGGCAACAATTTCTTAATGAATAAACCTTATGTTCATTCTTGGTCCTCATAGATGAATTTTCTCGAATTAAATTAAGGTGCACATATGTATGAGAAAAAACAACAATTAAGAATTTCATTAAAAAATAACATTGTCCATACAATGAGAAACTACATAATGGAACCAAGTCCCATATTTAGTACATGATCCTTGAATTTAAACGGTGGCATGCCCTTAGTCAAAAGATCAGCGATCATCAACTCAGTGTTGACGTGCTCAACAACCACTTTCTTTTCTTTAACACGTTCCCTGATGGATAAATACTTAATGTCGATGTGTTTATTTCGTCTCCCACTTTTGTTGTTTTTAGCCATAAAAACAGCAGCTGAATTGTCGCAATACATTCTCAATTGCTTAGAGATAGAATCCATAATTCTAAGCCCATAAATGAAACTCTTAATCCATACACCATGTAAAGTAGCCTCAAAACAAGAGACAAACTTGGCTTCCATAGTGGAAGTGGCAATCAAGGTCTGCTTGGCACTCCTCCATGATACAACTCCACCGCCATCATAAAAATGTATCATGATGTTGATTTGCATGAATCAACACATCCAGCAAAGTCAGAATCTGAGTAGCCAATTACTTCCAAATTGTCCGTCCATCTATACATAAGCATGTAGTATTTAGTTCCTTGAAGATACCTCATTACTTTATTTGCATCTCTCCAGTAGTCTATACATTAGAGGAAATTTGGGGTCTAAAATGGGCCTTATAAGAAAACGTGCCAAAATAAGTTTTTTTGAGTTGGAATTCAAGAGCCAATAGAATTTCAATAAAATAAGTCAACCATAATGGTTGAATTGACATATTTGTCCTTAAAAAAAACTACTTTTTTTGTTCGTATTTTCGACATATCTCATTGTGTTTTTACTCAAATTTCGATCGGGAGAGCTTGTTGGATGCAGAATTCGATTCTGCATCCAACGAGTACCCACACTGCATACTTTTAACGGACCCCGCTACCCAAAAAACAAGAAATACCTGAAAAAACGTGATGATGACATCATCATCACATTTTTTCAGGTATTTCTTGTTTTTGGGGTAGCGGGGTCCGTCAAAAGTATGTAGTGTGGGTACTTGTTGGATGCGGAATCGAATTCTGCATCCAACAAGCTCTCCCAATCGAAATTTGAGTAAAAACACAGGGAGATATGTCGAAAATACGAACACAAAAAGTAGTTTTTTTCTTTCTTCCTCCAAAATTAATCAATATTATTTTATTATTTTAACTATTATTTTATTATTTTCCTGAGGAGGCCCATTTTAGACCCCAAAATTCCTCTAATGCCTGGATTACTCTGATATCGTCCCAACATTCCCATAACAAATGCAATGTCAGGCCTTGTGTAGACCTGAGCATACATTAGGCTTCAGACAGCAGAAGTGTATGGAATGTTCTTCATTTGTTCCCTTTCAAGGTCGTTCTTCGAGCATTGGTTCAAATTGAACCTATCACCCTTCACAATGGGAGCTATACTTGGTGAACAATCCTTCATCCGAAATCTCTCTAAAATTTTATTAATATAGGTTTCCTGAGACAGAACTAAGAGGCCTCGAAATCTGTCTCTATGGATCTTAATGCCAATGACATAAGATGCCTCACCCATATCCTTCATATCGAAATTTTTAGAGAGGAATTGTTTCACTTCATGCAGCATACCCTTATCATTGGTTGCTAGCAAAATGTCATCCACATATAAAACAAGAAAACAAATTTTACTCCCACTAACTTTCAGATATATACATTGATCCATAATGTTTTCCTCAAAACCAAAAGAAGAAATTATATTATAGGATTTCAAATACCATTGGCGATGTTATCTCTAGGGTTGTTTCCCCTGTTAATTTTTTAAATTTTTGTTTATTGTTGGTTTTTATTGTTTTAATTTTATTTTGTTTATATTTTATGTGTGATTGGTCTTTATTAGGGTTTCTTTCATTACCTAGAATCATACGAATCTTCATTCATTAGCTATGAACTGGTTTCTAGTGGAAGTCAATGAAAAATATACAGAGTATTGCTTCCCTCCAGAAAAGTGTATTTGGTGAGAATCTCACAAGGGAACATACAACAGGGTACCTAAATTTTCAATCATCAGATTGCCAAAGAGGAGCTCTACATGACAGTATCTTTGATGATAATCCAGAATACATCAGGCAATGGTTGCAAGAGTTTGAGAAAGAACTTTTTAGTGATGCTGATGAAGCAAGTACCGTAAGCCCTGCACAAAACACATATCTTGACAGGGAATGAGCAAACCTTCTGTATGAGGATACCCCTATGCATTCTCCAATGGAGAGTACGACCTTAAAGGATTATTCTAATGGCAGCATAGATTATTCCAATGTTGTAAATACCGCTGATTCATGTTCTGTTTCACAAACTAATTCTTTGCACCAAGAAGCATATGCATTAACCAGGGAGCTCTTCCATGTAGCTGTTAGTTTAATGTGCAACTGCAATATCTGATGGTCAACTAGAATTGGCATCACATATAATCTCAAAATTAAGAGAGACAGTCTCAATTCAAGGAAATCCAATAAAAAGACTTGCAGTATACATGGTGGAGTGTCTTGCTGCACGAATAACATCTTTAGGGAAAGGGTTATACAAAGCTTTGAATTGTAAAAAGCCACCAAGCACTAATAATTTATCTGGCATAGAAATATTGTTTGAAATTTTCCCATATTTCAAATTTGAGTTTCTGGCAGCGCAGTATGTAGACCAGGTCCAAAATATTAGGAGGATTTTATGGTTGGAACATCAATTATTAGAGGAGCATTTGGATGCCATTTGGCGTGCTACTGAAAGTCGGACCAGTTTGAGGCGGTGAAAGCTAATGTATTTGACCTCATTGCTGATTTGGTTTGGTCACTTTTAGACAAACAATTGGACAGTATTTTTGGCAGGTTGAAGCATGTTCAGGGTCGATCTGCAGGTGACATTATTAAAATCATTACCTTTTTGAAGAAACTCGCACGAAGTGACACCAAGTAAAGCAAAGCAAAAAAGATAGTCATACTCGACGGTTCATTTTTTGCTAGTAGCAACATAAACCCTGCTGCAGAAGCTAATGTTTATGGGGATCCTGAAGTTGCTGATATTGTGTTCACTTGTGGAGCAGAAATCATAGAAATTGGCCTAAATGTTACCACACAAGTTTTGATGATTGAGTAGGACTTGTGTACATTGCGGGATTCAGGAGGAAGATATGG
Source organism: Pseudotsuga menziesii (assembly GCA_001517045.1). NCBI lineage: Eukaryota > Viridiplantae > Streptophyta > Pinopsida > Pinales > Pinaceae > Pseudotsuga > Pseudotsuga menziesii. The sequence goes on along the minus strand of LPNX010173866.1, from coordinate 3,254 downwards.
AAGATACATTTATAATATTTGTCAGTTCTACAATGATTGGTATGTGAAGTCGGATGGCTTACATGGGATTTATCTACACGATCCCACTTGTTTTGCAGCCATACTTAAACCTCATCTTTTCAAATTTAAGAAGGGTGCTGTACGTGTAGAAACTCAGGATATCTACACCAGGCATAGTTTAAATGGATCATGCTGGTTGATTTGTTTCATCTCATCTCGAATAAGTTGGAGATTGTAGTACAAAATGTTTCTACATGTTTGTAATGGGGTTACTAGCTGGAATAAGAAAGTCTGCACTGAGCAAAGCTGCATTCAAAGGAAAGCTAGCATTTTTCAAAGAACATCCAGAGTATGCAAAGAATCACGCGTTAAGGAATGGGGTAACGGCTTCAGAGTTACAGGTGGTTAGAGATCATCGGTTCGAGTTCAGTGAAGGACATTCCCCTCGTTGTGATAGATGATGCGTTCCATCAGTTTTGTGTTTCCCTTATTTCCTTGAAGTGAAAACTCTATGGTACCAAAGGGACTGTCAGCTGTTTTGCATCATACTTGGTGTGCACCTCAATTTTCAATTCTATTATGACAATAGGTGGTAGGTGGCAGAGCATTTCGGATTTGAAGGCAACACTGCCAATAATTCCAGATTTCAAGTAGTCGAATGATTGATCTCATCATCTCCAGATTACCAGGGATTTAATTAACAACTTCGAGCAGCAAAGAGAATTTAAATAGATCTCATTCAGGGACAGTTGCTCATCAAAATTCTGCCACGAATGTATAGCATTAAAGAAAACAGCCAGCATCACTTCTTGATCTGTCATTAAGACACAAAATATTGGCGAGATTTGCCAACATGAACAAATTGGTGCCTGAGAGGTAACGTCGGTTTCCCAATTCGCCGAAAGGAAAAGCATCTACACCCTATCAAACAGGAATAAATTGTTAACTTGTGGATTGTGCACGAGAAAGATGGAATATATGAAAGATTTGAGGGTTTTGTAATTACATAAAGAGTTCTGTTAATGTATAAAAGGGGGTCTAGTGGGCAGAGCTTTGGCAGAGCAGGGAGGTCCCAGCTAAGGGCTCGAGAGCAGAGGTCTCGAGAAGGGGACTGTAGGTTGGCTGTTTTGGGGAGATATGTTGGAGCATGTGTAAATACCTCTGTATGTCATGAAATCTTTGCAATTTCAACACAGGTTTTAGCTTTGAATAAATTTGATGTTGATTTGTTTCTGTACTGTATGAACTATCTCTTTGATAAATCTTTTGTGTACTTGGTCACTCACATTCCAATGCATGATTCTTATTATAAGTTGACAATTATCTTTCCTTTATATAAACAGTAATAGTTTCACTTCATATTTAGGATCATAAAACCTTGATGTTGGACTTTGTCATTAATTTTATGTTATACAGAATTGGTTTCATTTCCCTGTAGCTCTAATTCATACCAACCATTGCTAAAATACTTTGATATCCTGGTACATACTTGTAATTATCCATCTATTTTATATCATCTCTGTTCATTGAAAACTGTATAAATAATTGATATTAACCTAGTATCTGTAAATTGCTATTTGCCCTGGTTTGATACCAACCTATATTTTTGATTTGATTTCATATAATTTGAACTCATTCAATCAAAGATTTCCTTAAGCTTGGATCCTGTAATCTAGGTCCAACTTTAGGGATAACATCTTCTAGCGCCGTTGCCGGGGATGGACAAAGGAAAGGATATCTTCCCCGTGAGAGAATGACAAGGATCAGATCCAGCTCTTGATGGTGGACAGGAGCAGGGCATTAGTTGGACTACAAATTTATTCACCGGGCGACTCCATGTTTGAAGAATCCAGAGGCGATTTTACAAGATTTTAGAGCTTAGATGATGATTTCATTTAATTGATGAGGACTTCTGATTCAGCTTCTATTGTTTCAAGGTATGCATGTCTAGATTTTGCAGAACTTCCCGATTTTCCGAATCGTCTTCCTTCGGATGAATATTTATTGAGCAATGGTCCTAAATTCAATGGAGAAGATCTGCGTTTAGCTGTGGACCACATATCTAATTTTCGTGACTTTGCAGAGTTACTGAGAGTTAAACATGAATATGTCTTCATTAGATTATTCTATGATTCATTACAGGGGAAGTGTAAAAGTTGGGTTGAAGATTTTCCTGTTGGGTCAATTAGATCATTATCGTGTTTTTAGCTTATATTTCTAAAGAGATGGATGGGAAAGACAAAGTCTAGGGCAGATTCTCTTTCCATTAAATATTTTAAGGAATGGAGTGATATGTATACTGATGAGGAAAAAGATGAACGTTTTTCTTCCATTTTGTCTTATTATCTAAAGTCAACCTCATGTAACTCAGAATCTAAAGTCATCTTTTTAAAATAATTTGCTGCACACATTGAGAAAGAGATTGAAGCCGTAGAGGTCAAAATACAGGATTTGTCCTTTCATAGCCATTTTCAGCTGTCTTTCGATATCAGGATTGAGAATAAGGACGGGTTTGATAATCCAAAACTGAGAAAATGGTATGACCCGGTAGCTGAATACATCAAGGAATTTATTGAGTCAAGATTTCAGAATACATTTTATGATAAATCTGAAAATCAAAATTTCAGATAATTGATGATTGTTGTACCTGTTTTCATTTTGCTAATCCACAGATCAAGATTTTCATTATGTATTCAGATACTTGCATGGCTTCACTGGAAGCATGATTTTACCTAATCAAAAGAAAGTATTTTTGGTTAGTGTAGGAGCTGTGAATAAATAAGCTTGATGCTTCAAGCATTTCTTTAAAGTTTGTACAGTGTGATCAGATTGTTGTGAGAAGATTATTTCAGTTTGTAGAGTAGTTTAAAGATTCAGTCAGTGGTTTGTTCAGTAGCAGATATTGGTGATGAAGACTCCAGCCCAATGGAAACAAGGCACAGGTCTACTTGTTCTTGGCAGCTCACAGGGAGCATGCCATCCCCAGACAGAGCCAGATGTTATCTCTAGGGTTGTTTCACCTGTTAATTTTTTAAATTTTTGTTTATTGTTGGTTTTTATTGTTTTAATTTTGTTTTGTTTATATTTTATGTGTGATTGGTCTTTATTAGGGTTTCTTTCATTACCTAGAATCATCAGAATCTTCATTCATTATCTATGAACTGGTTTCTAGTGGAAGTCAATGACAAATATACAGAGTATTGCTTCCCTCCAGAAAACTGTATTTGGTGAGAATCTCACAAGGGAACATACAA
>LPNX010173854.1:0-48839 GCA_001517045.1 Pseudotsuga menziesii | reverse complement strand
CAAATGCTTGATACAATTTCTCAGAGTAACTCTGCTACAAAAGTCCATCCAAATAGAGCTGAAAGAGCCTCTTTTTAACAAATGAGAGAGTGCTAAAACCCTGAAACCAAAAAACCAACCCTAACCAGCTTAGCCACCTAACAAAGAGCCCAGACCTAAACTGGAGAACCGGGAGTGAGGGGAGGCCTCCACCCAGGCAAGGCGCCCCCACTCCAAACCTGTGCACTGAAAACAAGCCACGGATGAGGCCACATGTGTGAGTCTGGATGTAGGTAAGCTCATCCTTTAGGTCTGGCAGGAGCTTGAGCTAGGTTTGGGAAGTCCACTGATGGTGTAAGCTTCAGTCTTCACCTCGATCAAATCACCGGACCAATGAGAGCTCTCCATCTCATATTCAGCTGAAGATGACATGTCTAATAACTGATAATAAATTTATTGCTCTCTTAATGATGACTGAAGATGAGTTATGATAACTCCAATCATCATAAGTGTTCCATGAGATGTCATTTAGTCTTTTATTTTATTAAATTTGATTTAATTTGGAGAGTTTTAGTTTTCTCCAAAATAATCATTTTTTTTTAATAAAAATCATTTTTTTACTAAAAAATATTTTTTACTCAAAACTGACTTTTTTGAGTAAAAATGCATTATGTATCCAATTGCTGATCTGAAAGCTGGTTCTGACTGGCTGGCTGATCAAGAATGATTTTTGGCTTAAGGTTAGAGCCTTCAATCATTGAATTCTGAGTCCGGATCACGAACGGGTTTTTTCCATTTAATTTATGGAAAAATTAACCCAAAAAACTTAGGAAAAGTAATAAAAAGTTAAAAAATATTTTTTCACTGTTCGAAAAAGATTTTTTCGAAATTTTTTTATGTGTCCAGATGACTTAGGACATGACCATGATCTATCTAAATAATGTCTAGTAGGCTTATAACACTCAGTTGGGCTCTAATACCCCCCCAAGGCCCAGAATTCAACATCGGGCATTCCAGCTTTGGAGGAAGCGGGAGAAAACCTCGTCAATTATACTCGGCTGAAGGCAAAGCATAATTGTCAGGGGCAAAAAACTCCCTGGAATACCCTATTTGAGATTCTACGTCTCAAGAGACCGAACCACTCAAAAATATCCTACTAGCACATTTTATTACAAACCCCGCAGGGCCATGGTCAAAATTATTCAAAATAAAAAGTGACTAGCCAATATTGGCTAGACAAGCAGATGGATCAACTGATACACTGGAATCAGACTTTGAACAAGTCTGTCAACCGGCGGCTCCTCAGGTAACCCAACTATGGTACAGAAAAGTTGGTAACAAGGTATACCACTGTATATGTACTAGGGTTGCATGCTCCATAGGGTTTGCATAATCATCCATTCATTGTGTGTAGGAATGCATCATCATCACAATAGCATCTCATACGCATCAACATAGAATAATATAGTGTGTGTAGGAATGCATCATAGAATATGGATCACAATGAATTTACTTCAACCTTCACTGTACATATACTACTGTATCACTGTACATACATACACTGTATAAGCTGTGACTGTGTATCAAACTAGGGTATGCAGATCTTACCTTCTTCAACAAAAAGCATCATCACAACATATATACCTTGATACCTTGAATGTGTCAATGATGTGTATGTCCCAAACAAACAGGTTCATCAACTAGGACATTGTTTAGGCATCAAAAAGATGATTGTTGTAACTAACCTCAAACTCGGACTTGTTTTTATCCACAATGAAAACACTGTATCACCAAACCTCGGGTCTGTGCATGCTAGGAAGAAACTCGGGACTGTTTATACTTGTGCTGGTAAACACTTCAAACAACCACCATCTTTGTGGAAGATCGGGTTTGCAGTTTTGACACCCCACTCCTCTGCTACTGCTGCAACTAAATTCGGGACTGTTCTGCTGCTACCACCGAATTCTCATGGGTTAGGGCACATTCCTCTTGCTGCTTCCTTCGAATTACAGTCCACACTATCTCTGTTACTGCCTCTAAATTTCCCACAGTCCACACTACCTCTGTTGCTGCCTCCGAATTAGGACACACCCTTTAGTTTATGTTGTTGCAAATTCTTGATGTGGAAAGGCCTCCAACACCAAGGTTCACTGCTGCTGCAAAAGGAAAAACTCGGACTGCTTCCTTATTTCAAGCTTGAAAAATGATCTAAAAAGATTTGCTGGTCACTACCGAATTTTCCATAGTCAAGTTCACCCGAAATTACCTCAGTCCACTTTTCATCATACGAAAAATCTTAGAGCTGAATTCTCATCCGAATTTTCACATTGCAAAAGTGAAGACTTGATAGGATATTTATACTAGTTTTCCACTATAATTTTGGGGCCGACTTGTATTTAATTCAATATTTTATTTTTTATTTTGTAATTTGAATATTTAATATTTTAAATGGGGCCGACCTTCAACAAGATCATAAATAAAATGTTTAATTATCATAAGACATTGTACCACACTTAAGGGTGTGCTCCAACATGTTATGATCAACTATAGGGTTTGATCATACCCCAACAAATAACTTATGTCACCACAAGCCTCAAGGTCATCATGCATCATCATATTGTTGAGGGTGTCATCATCTTCAAGGTGGACTTCTTCAACGAGGTTGGCATCATCTTCAAGGTCCATCAAGAGCTTCCAAAAGCTCCTCCATATGTGTGGGTCCAAGCCATCAAATGCAAGGGTGTGTTTCATCATCACATCATTTTCATCATTCCTACAAGGGTACTGTTATCACATATATAGTAGCCAGGCTACCATATTCTATTTTTCAGACACGGTACATTTTTCAGCCAGATCTCTTACATATGAGATGCTGAGATGAGCATTTGTGATGGATCATGTTTATACTAGTGGACTATTGTGCTCTCCCATGTCAGGACTGAGTTTCAGGACACTCAGATTTGAGGACCGATATAGCCATTTATGTCATTACAGAGCAATTATTGATGCCCAGTTTTATATCAGTGCTTTTCTCATTGGAGAGATGATGTCACAGATGGATCATATTGCATGATTATGACTCAGCATTTTATATTGTGTGATGGTTATTATTGCTCTTATACAGATTTTTGTGGCATGTATTGACTTGTGGTATCATGATCTGGCGGTCATAATTATATGGACTTGGTTGTATCTTGTACTATGTATTGATGTCCCTACTTAGACTTGGAAGTTCTTGATCTATACTCATTGGTTTTACCCTCCTTAGGGAGAATAAAGGTAGTCATTTCCACCATTGTTTTGGCTTGCTAGTGTTGGCTCCATCATTCATTGTCTTCACCCATCCATTACCTTCTAGTTTAGTTTTCAACCTGACTGACTTCTTGACTTATGGCATGGAGGATCTTTCTCCCCGCTAGAACTTTTGTTGGACAAGCCTCCCTGTCTATATTGTGTCTTGGCTCTGAGTTGGTGACAAAACTTGCCTTTGGTAAGTTGGATAGTATGCCTAAATCATTCTGGTCGATTGTCCCGATGTTTGGCACTGCGCAGAAATCCCCCTAGTCACTTGAGATGTTGTTGGCTAAAATTGAAAGCTCATGTACTACCTGTATTGAAAATATTGAATATGCGCCCATGGAAAATGAAAATTATAAAACTGTGTTTCTCAACATATGTAAAGAGGGCAAGAGCAATGAAATGCTAAAATACTCCTTGAAGAGTATAAGAAAAGGTCCAAAAAGCAATGGTTAAAAATATGCTATATCCAAATATTATTGGCCTTATAAAAATAAATGTCCTAGATGAAAGCTGCGATTAGCTGTGTTTTTAAGCACCGGTGAAGTCCCAAAGGGTCATATAGGCCAAAAAGGCCATGGAATAAAATGATGGTCCTAATGAACTTGGATCAATCTCGATGTAGTCATGATGCCTAAGTTGAATAAGCACTCTCTAAACAACTCACCCATTTGTGAGGCACTGCCATTCCTTGTGTTGTTGTTTGTCCGACATTGGTTATAGTGAGTATTCCCTTTCCATTATCCAAAGTGTCATGATGTTGATTAGGATGTCATCCTTTGCCTTAGCCTTGTTATTTTCACCCTTCACCGTTCACTAGCAAATTGGCTACAACTATGAAGTGAGTATAGTCTTGAAAGTCTAAGTCTGAGTAATAATAAATAAAGCCTTATATATGTATTGGTTGATGTACCGCCAGTGAAATGAATGCTACTTGTTGTGATTGTTACTTGAATGAGTTGTAGAGCATGTCTTAGCCTTTTACACTTGCAGCAGATGGATGACAGTCTGAGTTATTATTGGTGTCTGATCAGTTACAGATTGTTATATTGTTTATTGGATATGATTGATGATCAGATAGAGACCTATGAGGGGTATGAGTATACACCTTAGATGGATTTGGACTCTCTGAGTCTAATGAAATAGTTTATTTCCAGTTCCGGGCGCTTGTAGATATGATCAGGTTCATTCTGCCTCTCTGATGCAGTTTTTCTTCACAGGTTGATATGTTTGAGCAGGGAGATGTTTTAGTTGGATCTCATAGGGCGTTGTATGGGCATAGGGGGGTGCAGCCACTTGTTTGTACCATTGTACCCCCATCCCAGAGAGCTTGGTGGGCTCAGTTTGACAACGCAGGCACCCTAGGAGGCTGTTTTGGTAGGATCACGTTTCTCGAGGCAGATTAAAAATGATTAAATGGCTATTGAAGAAATTGATTTGGGCTACTGAGGTAAAGAAATGGCATGGGATGAGTCACAATGATGAGTGTGATGTCTTCCACACCTTCTCCAGCAGTTGCAGCATCTGACTGGGCCCACACCTATTTTTGGGCATTTTTATATTATTTTCTAGAGCTTTTGGAAGGCTCACGATTTCCTCAAGGAGGCATAAAGTCAAAGAATTAAATTATTATATTATTTTATTGTGCCATGGGGACACCCAGAGGGAGTTAGTCAAACACTCTTTGGACCCACCATGTGCTTCATTTATTTTTTGTTGAGTGGGTTACCTTTTTATGGGTGATTTAGTCCATTTTGGTAAATTATGGTTATATTGATCCATGTGTTGTATGTTGAGCTCATCTCAACCATTGATTAGAACATTTCATCTTTTAATCTTAGCCACTCGTTTTGAAAGTGGTTAGGATTCGGTAATGATTTGTGGTTCTCTCATTTCTATTTAAAGGAGAGAGATTCTCTTTTGTAATGGGTCTTTGGCTCTTGGATCTGAATAATAGAAAGACTTTTTGTGGATATTTTTTGGATCTGCTTTGCATCTGATGTTCTCAAATGGTGATTGGATAATCTTCAGCTTCCTAGCATTGTGGAAATTCTTGTGAGATCTATATTTTTTTGCTCTCATTGTTTTGCCTACAGGAGGGCGTTTTGGCTGGAGCGTTTTTGTAGGAGGACCTCAACTCGCTTGGTTTTCTTCATCTTGGATCAGGGGGTTTTCATTAGTTTCATTGTGATTTATGATTACTTCGTTTTACTTTCTTGTAGCATTTGGTTTCTTTATCTCGTATTGGCAAATCTGATACTGTTGACATTTGTTCATACAGGATAGGGGGCACATTGGTGGCTTGTGGCTTACATCATTCATAGAAATCATTGGGATCTTCCAGAATTGATCGGGATAGCAAAGATCATCACTGTTAAAGACTTCTACAAGCATTTACAGGTAAGATCTAACAGGTGAGTCTCTTCTCTTCAGATCTTATTCCATTGTACCTTGCTTTACTTCAAATTTTTTGAAAAAACTCCTAAATACTAAAAACCCTAAAAAGCACTAAATCTGGGAATAGTCTGATCTTTGGCCAAACCATTTTTGGGTTTCATAGATCGAGCCTCCCCTTCACTAAATCTGCTGCAACGTTGGTCAAACTCCTGCTGGTTTGACCTAGATCTGATTTTTAGCCAGAAAACTGCAAAACCCCTCCACTGAAAATTTGACCTGCTAGGGTTTTGATTTTTTCTGAATTCTGACTTCACAAACGGATAGATTGGGTCCCACACAGTCCAAATCAACCCCAACACTGTCCAAATTCTTGGCAATTTGACCTAGATTTGAGTTTTTGACTGAAACAGCTCTAGCGCCCTCACTGAAAATTGGACTTTTGCGGATTTGACTTTTTCTGAAATTTGACAAGATAGGCTGATAGATCAGGGCTTAAGCACTCCAGAACACCTCCAATGCTGAGCTAGTTCTTTTCGGTTTGCCCTAGATCTGAAAAATTGGTTTTTCAACCCTCCTAGCCCCCTCATCAGATTTTGACTTTTCCAGATCTGATTTTTACGCTGATTTTCTGATTTGGGTTTGTAGATCAAGTTACCCTGACCTCATTTCTCCTTCAACGCCGAGTTGTTAGCCTCCAAGTGACACTAGAACTGCAGATCTACTTCTCCAAGCCCTAGCGCTAGCCCTCCATTGAGTTGGTTTTTCTGTAACCTGACTTTTCTGGGCTAACTCCTTTCTAGGTTCATAGATCAAGGTATATCCCAGGTGGGTTCACTGAAACGTTGGGTTGATGCTGACTCCATTTCCCAATGCACATAAGGCACTGATCTCCTAGCTAGCGCTAGCCCTAACTTGACCTCACTGCCATTCCCTTTGCCAACACTCATTGATAACTCAAGTCACCTACCTATCACTGATTCTATCTCCTTGGTACTAGACAGTCCCAACTCTGTCCTTGCTTACCCTGTCACAGTTACATTTCCCAAGACAGTGGTCATCTCCATCAATTGCTAGTACATAAACCCTAGAGCTAGCGTTTCCATTTACCTTGCACCTTACATACCTTAAAGCCCCATTTGATCTATGCTGGTGTCTAGGTCTGATCTCTCCTGTCGGGAGCAGATCCGGGTCTTCCCCATTGTTGTCTTGGACTAGGATAACATAAAGTGAAGGCTGCCTTGATTGGCGTGACAACCATCCATTTGAGAGTCTAGGCAGTCATGGTTCCACCCCTTAGTTGCTTGCCCCTCTACCATCCATCTTGGATCCACCTCACACAGGAAACTACAAGGCGGGTGATAACAGGTACAAGAGCCATTAAACCACCAAGTGTGTGGGTCCAAAGGCTTTCTCATGCCCTAGGTCCATCTCCAAGGATTCTAAGACCCCAACAACCAATAAATGACCGCATCATCTCCTTCAAGGGTACAAGGACCATTAAACCATAAAGTGTGGGTCCAAGGACTTCTTCATGGCTTCTCCATCCACCTTAACCACAAAGGGGACCTCCAAGGTTCAAGATCCACCATGACATCACCTGTGGGTTTGCCAAACCTTCTCCTAGGGTACCATGACACCATCAGAGCATGAATGACCACATAATGGGTCATTAATGCTTCTCCAACCCATCTAGGGCTTCTCCATCATCTACAAGGGTTTAAGCACCATCTCTAGGGTCTTCAACATTGTCAACAAGGTGGTGACTTCAAGATCCAACCTTGTGGGTATAGGGACCTTGTCAACTGGGTACAAGGTGCTCCAAAGCACAAACCATCTCTGTATGGACTCCAAAGCACTAGATGTGAGGGTGTCGGGATCATCCATACCTGTGTAGTGTAAGAGGGACTTGGTGGCATCAATAACTACCTGTGGGGCCACTACAAGTCCATGTTGGCATCAATGACAATTTCAATCAACAAAAAGGGGTATATGTGCCAACTAATACACAAGGAAAATAATATCAATAGTACCAAGGTGTAAATGATAAGAACATAGACCCAAAGTGATAAAGAGTTCCACCTAGGCATTGTATACCAGAAAATATGTCTAACCTAGTCCAACCATCTAGCACAAAACAAGAGAACCACCTTGTAAAGTGTCACCTCCAACAACAACAAAATAGAACACGGAATACATTGTCATAACATTGAATGCATCATCATCGAAAATTCCGCTGGGCTCTAGGGGAATAAACCAATAACTGCATCATTCACTTTTCTTTGAACATCGTGCACCCAACTGTTGAGGCATTTAGTTGGAACAAGCCAAAAGGGAAATGCCAGGGGAAATGTATGCAACCATAATAAGCCCCTACATCTATCAACTGATGCATCAATGTCAGGCATAAGTGTCTATGTAGTGTGACTAGATGGTGATAACCAATATAATAGTGGAACCTCGTGGAACATTAGGAGTAACAAGGTGTCATAGTCTATGTTATTGGGTTTACTAGGGATGCCATCCGTGAGAGTTGGGAAGCATTCCTTGGGTTTCCCCATGAGGTTTTCTTGGTAAATGATTAAATAAAACTTCTCTCTCTCTCTCTCTCTATATATATATATATTAAAATGGTCAAATTTCACTTAATAAGTACACTAGAAAATTGAATATGCAAAACCTGAATAAATAATAACACTTTAGCCATTATTTTTTAGGCATGTAGGACACAAAAAGGAGATACCTTACAATCTTAGGGTATTCCATATTCCTCTACAATGTTATATGATCGTCCATCCATCTTCGAGAATAGCCACTTCCTAATGAAAGGGTCGATAAAGAAAATGCCTTTTACCACTGGCAATGACCCATTCACAAAATGCTTTGGCAATTCCACAATCCTAAAATACATGTTTGGTAGTCTCTATTCTGTGACAATTCAATAATAGTCGTTGACTAGACCAAAGTTGTGTTGATTTTTAACTGCGTTACTTTGGTTAAGGACCATCCATCCAAGAACCTTGGGCTCATGAGATGAGTGAGATCCCCAGATCTCTTAACACCTCCTAGCCCATTAGTTTTTCAACAATCACATTATCTAATCTCAAAGAGGATTTATAAACAATTATGTTGAGGAAATCATCCCTCAAAAGTTTTCTTGTAAATGCAAGTATGGCTTTTGATCATATGTAGTCTTTTATCTTGTTGTATCTAGGGTTATGCTTTTGGTTACTTTTCCAATACAGTAGCTTAGCTTCTTTTATTTTTTGCTTTACCTTTTTGCATGTAGTATGTTACTATTGGATTGTACTCAAGTCTCCTTTACCTACCTTCTTGGTCATTCGTGAACATTAATACAATTATTTTATCATATCTTGTCTAGCTTTCCTTGCTGATTGTAATAGAAATCTTTCATTAATTTTCACATGATAATTACATTTATCAAAAGTTTCTCACACCTTTCTTATTCCCTAATACTCAGTGATTTGTTTAGAAGGTATATGCTTTTTATTTTTCATTCAAGCATTGAAGCTCATTTTATTGATTAACTGCTCATTTTGCTTATAGACATGTAGCCCTTACCCCACTTATTCTTAACATCCAGCCAAAATGGCATATTCCTTACTCGAATATAACCCAGAAGCAAATTAGCATTCACACGACATAGAGATACTAGTGAAACGAAATTTCTTGATTCTCCATGTAGCAACCCCAACAATCGTATTTTGTTAAGTCATAGATCGTCATAAATCTGTACATTACATATATACAATCACAGAGAAGTGAAAGGATAATATTAATATATCCAACTTCCAACTTTTGTCTTTATAAAGATAAAATGCTATATGGTTTTTGCACATTATAAATTATATGGTTTTTGCACATTATAAATTACAAATTACTATGTGTGCATGTTCAACAGAAATTGGTCATTTTCACATTTTTATCTCACATTATCAAATTTATACAACTTGATACAATTGTTAGGCTTTTATATTCAGGTTTTCCTTCTAAGCATTGAACTAACATTTTTCTTGTTCAGGCAGGAATTGAGATTGCCAAGCTATTTTTGGAAGGTGGAGACACTGTATGTACCTTTCTTTAATTTTCTTTACTTTTTGGCTTTAGCATACATTGGAGCATTGTTGAATGGTTTATTTCCTACCATGTAGTGATTTTCCTTTTTATATTTTTCCTTTCTCAAGATATTTGGTTTATCATTTGAGTTACAAATGTGTACTAGGACACAATGGCTTGTGAAAACCATCCACTGCCAGTCTACTCAGGGCTACAACTAATTCTTCCAAGGCACTTACAATATAATTTATTGCCAAGAATTCCAAAGCAACTGATCTCTATGATTTGTTCCTTACAGGTGCTCTTTAAGAGAACCCTTTTTTTAAGGATTGATCCACCATTATTGAAAGTTTGATACACATAAAGACGAGAAAAATGTCATAGGATTAACATGGATGCAGGCCTACTCAAGTGCCATGGGTATGTGATACAATGCATTCTGCAGAGTGAGAAGTTCTCACTTAGAGCATGCTACATGGCAAGCCAAGCCTCCCATGGAGACCATCCAGCATGACCTATTGCTGCCGAATGATCCTTTCTTCAACTGTCTAGCATGGTGCAGGTGCACCTTAGTGACTTGAGCTCATTTCCAGCAAGCAAGTAATATTGTCTATGCAAATAGTACAACTCCTTTACACCTAGCTAGCTTTATCATTACCTCAATATGTAGCAAGCATGGATAATTTAATCACTATGAATACATAACAATGTAATCTGATTATAGTAGAATTAAGAACATATAATACAGGTATTGCGGATTCACACTAGCAGTGTCAGATGACCAACATGGCCACTTTGACAAATCATGTTTTAAAATATTGTCCAAATTAATGCATCACCCTAGAGTGTTTCATTATGGCTTTATAATAATGGATTTAGAGAAGAGATCATGCAGCCTGCCTTGAATTCACATCCAATGGGAACTAGCATCTCATGTTGTGGGAGAAAGAGCCCTCTGTTGGTTTTGCAACCAAAGAAGGCCCTATAATCTTCCACCTGAATTGAACATGCATGATGAGAATGAACGCATGTAGCAATGACTTTAAGAGAAGATTGCCCTCCTTTTTGTTAGACTTTACATGTTGTTTGGAAACTGTTCTCCTTCAGCAGCACATACCTTCAATGGATGGACCTGAAATCTGTGCATAGATTGATTGCAGTTGGGTTGAGGGCGTGCTACCCTGCATATGGCATGAGGCCTTGATACAGTGTTGAAGACCCTATTATAACAGGCTGTGCATCGAAATTTTCCTTTGGAGGTCTTTGTAGGAGATGTTGATGTCTTTCCTTTCACGGAGTTAATTTTTTTAGGGCATCACTACACATATGGTGATTTTGATGCTTGCAGATCCATGTCACAGTTTTTGATGCATTCACATATTTGGGGGCATGCCACATCATTAAGGCTATGTTTTTTCTCTTTGGAGAGAAGCACTATGTGCATGGAGGGGTTGGTTGACATATAGATGCATCTGCACATGTCCTTGCATGCTTTTGAGAGGAACACCTATCAACTAAGGGGTTCCTAATGTTTTTTATTATTTGGTTTGTCATTTATGTCTTGAAGGGGGATCGCTCCGCCCTTTGTACATATTCCAAGGGTGTTCCATCTTTGTTGCATATTGAAGAGTTTGATTTGGTAATAATGCATCAATTTAGGTTTCATGCACATTCTTTGAGGGCACCCTTGTTTTAAGGGGCTTTTACTTTTCACACATATCTATGTGGATCCACTTTATATGGTATTGGTCAGCGTTACAATAAAATCTATCACCTACAAAAGTGTAAAGTCCCAAACGCCAAGGCGTTAGCTTTGTATAACTCATGAAGGCTGCCCGCTGTCACCTCAACAACTCTACCCCACACTTCAAGTTGTCTCTTCTCCAACACATGGGGGCTTCCCTTGTTGATGTTTCTCTGGGTTGCAGCATTGGGCAGACATTCTCCTGGATTGGTCTTGCTGACTTGACCAAGGGGGAATGATACATTCACTCACAGGGCTATGCTAATGGTGAATGGCCCTAGTAGGGGCAGTTATACAGTCACTCACGAGGCTATGTTAGTGGTGATTGGCCTAGGGTGCTCTCACATTGCTTGCTCTAGGACAGAGTGATTTATTCTATATTAGAGTGTTTGACTTGTTTATTTGATAGGGGCTTTCATCCCCTTGTGGAATATACAAGTCTAGTTTAATGTTGAATTTTACATAAGAACTAAGAAGTGTCCGAGACTTCTTAGAGTAGGTCAAATCAACATTAGAGCTCTATGGGTGAATAGACATGCATGTGAGGAGATGAACATCAACAAGGACAACTTTTCTATGATGAAGAAATAACCAAGAAGTCAAGTCAACCATTGAAGAGGTCCCTAATAACATTGAAGAAGTCCCATAAAAGATTGAAGATAAGAAAACAAGTCAACCTTGAAGAAAGAACAATTTTGCCCCCTCTAAAATGTGCAAGTCAGCCCCATTGAGGAAATATTCAAGTGAATTGAAGAATAGAAATAAAGTGTTCACACACTTCATTTGTTCACTCATTATCACATAACATCTACTCTCTCCTAGCGAGCAATTTCAGCCAAGCATAGCAAAGATCAAAGGAGTATTTTTTTGGGGTTATTATTATCTTTAGAAGATTCACTACCCTTGCTAGGGTTTCTTGTGAAGAAGGGAGAACCTCTCTTGTGCTAGGGTTTCTCTCCATGAATGGTATTGTACTTGAATTGGATTGATTTCTTCTAAGAAAAGTTGTCGTATTTTCTCTCTCGTGTATGGCTATCTTTCTATGATCCTTTGTTTCCGCTGCAATTTAAGTTGAAATTTTTAGTGTGCAATTATTCAATGAAAAATGTGGGATGAAATGAATGTTTGAAAATCAATGTGAAATAATTGTCAAGATCTGGAAATAGATTAAATTCAACATGGTATCAAAGTAGTTTTGAAAGACAGTTGTTGATCATCGTTTTGCCCTAAAGTCCAAAAAAGTAGGGTCACTCGAAAACGTAGGTCCGAAAAAGCAAGTCCGAAAAAGCAGGGCACATCTATTGGTGCATCCAGTTTTTAGTTTTGTCAAAATTTCAGTTTTGACCTAATTTTTGCCGAGATTAGGGTCTCTGGATCAGATATCAAATTTCTATCAAGATGGTGATAGGTCTCAGAATAGAAGATAGGTTGGATGATGTTGAGATTACAAGATGAAACCTAGTATTCCTTTGTCTCCTCTCTTACAAGCACTATTACAAATAGTAGTGATACTTGGTCACTGGACAATGGTGCTCCTAGACACATTCTAGTTCAAGAATAGAAGAAGGTTCTTTTAAAAGTGGAAGATCAACTTCAGTTCAAGAATAGGCAAAGAAGAATCTTTCAAAAGTGGAAGATCAACTCCAGTTCAAGAAGAGAAGAAGAAGAATCTTTCAAAAGTGGAAGATTAGCTCCAGTTCAAGAATAGAAGAAGAAGAATCTTTCAAGGATCAAGCGCTATAATTGCCATGCATTTGGTCGCTATGCCTACCAATGTCCTCAAAGAAAAGGAAGGGAAAGTAGCATGCATCAACAACTGATGTTGATGAGCATTCACCTCAAAAGAAGATCAAGGTTTTGGAGGAAAGTATACCTCCAAGGACTTTAGTGATTTCTTGCAGAGGCAAGGATGAAGAGGGAGTCAACAACAAAGATAAGTATTTAATGCTTTAAGTAATGAGTTTTATTTACTTGGGTTGAATTGATATTTTGATGAATTGTATGACTATTTAAGTGGTATCGGTTTACTCTTGTGAACAATTCTGTCATGTGGAGGTTATCAAGGCAATGTTCACAAACCCATGCTCTTATTGGGCAGAGGCATCCGGTACAACAGGTTATGCTCAGAACAAGAGTCCTCACTGAATATTGGGGGACATGACTCATGAGGAAGCATTAACAGAGGTGAGACATATCTTCTGTAAGTCAAGAGTGAGCCATATCTCTTGAATTGACAAGAGAGTCACATCTCTTGTGAATAACAATAGTGAGTCATATCTTTTGTAAGTGACAAGTGAGCCAAATCTCTTGAATGGACAAGATTGAGTCATATCTCTGTGAATGACAGAAGTGAATCATATCTTCTGTAAGTCAAGAGTGAGTCATATCTCTTGAATGGACAAGAGTGAGTCATATCTCTTGAATGGACAAGAGTGAGTCATATCTCTTTTGAATGACAAAAGTGGGTCATATCTCTTTTGAATGACAAAAGTGAGTCATATCTTCTATAAGTCGAGCGAGCCATATCTTTTGTAAGTCAGGGGGGAGTTATATTGCTTGTGGTGATTGGTACTTTTAGGGAGAACAAAAGACCTCACATGTTCTCGAGTTATTTTCCATATATGAGACATCATTGATTCCGAGCCTACCAGTTATGAGGAGGCAACAGGCCAACATATTTGGAAGGATGCCATGATGGAGGAATATCCGTCCATCGTAAAGAATGATGCGTGGGGGATAGTGAGGAGAAAACCCCGCAAACTTCCTCAGAATAGTAAGATAATCAAAAGCAGTAATAAGAAGTATTCAACATCTATCTATCTCTCCTCCCTTTGTCTCTCTTTCTCTCTCATGCGAACTTGATAGTGTGAGGTGTGTATAAATGAGGGAGAGTGCCTCCCTATTGATACCTTTTAAGTCACTGACCAAACATAAGACTGGGGCCCACTTCTCTTCCCTAACAAGGCTGACTTCTCCCAGAGAGACTCCAAATACAAATTACATGATGTTACACTGGGGACTATTGCCCTTACTTACAACGAAGGTTTTACCTCAAGGTCTAGACACAATTTAGACATCCTGAAAGGGGGTAAACACATCCTCGATGGGGGTACAACAACATACAATGATAATATACATCAGGATATCTTCCAAAGTTACAAATACATCAACACTCCCATCGCAGAGTCATCATCACGGAGTCATAGAGTCATCATCATAGCTACTGCCATCATCATCTTATTATTGATCATTGAACAATACTATATGTCATCGAAAGTTTCTACAGAGCCAACCCTTTTTCATGCTGGATGTAGGCCTAGTGCTCAACTCGGTCTTCATCACATCTCAAGCAAGCCATCATGTAGGAACTGTCCAAGACCTTCTTTACATTGCCACGACAATAACCTGCGTCTTCTACCTTCATCTCGTCGTATCCAGATCATCTCTTTTGTCCCGTACAAAACAAAACAAAACACACAAAGCATCCACGGTCAACCCACGTTCTATCAAAGAACCGCTTAGGTGCATCTTACGTGCTTTTTGACCTTATCATCTCAACATGGGAACACACATATATAGATATATATGTAAGGACTGATTACGACCAAACAACCTACTGCATCAGGACTTTTACGTTCTAGGTCAACCTCAAGGAACTACATCTGAACAACCTGCGTCCAAGATCTTTTATGTTCAGACAACCTTTGGGGCGTATTACATCCAAGTAACCTGTGTACCACGCCAAGTCTCATTTTTACACCTGGACAAACCACAAGACTTATTACATTCGAATAACCTGTGTACCATGCCAAGGCTCATATTTACATTCAGATAACCTGTCTCAGGACTAATTACGTCCAAAGATAACCTACGAGCTTCGCCAGGACTGATTACATCCAAGGACAACCTACAAGACTGATTACGTCCAAGCATCCTGCTTCACCAAGATTTTTCCTGCTCAGACAACCTGTCTCATTTCCCATGTGAGATATTATGTTTCCGTAACATATCAGGACTGATTACATCCAAGGATAACTTGTGAGCTTCGCTAGGACTGACTAAATCCAAGGCAACCTACAGGCTTGATTACGTCTGAGCAACCTACAAATTTTTCCAGGATTTTACCCTCAGACAACTTGTCTCTCTAGTTATGCTAGAACACATCACTTCCTCTTTCGAGGGATCTCGATTTGGATCACACTAAGTCTTTCTCTGAAGTACTCGAACTTCACTCTCGCTAGAGGCTTGGTCAACACATCTACTATCTGCTCATCCGTTGCCACGTACTGGAGCTTCATTGCTCCTCTCTGCACCATATCCCTGATATAGTGGAACTTGATCTCGATGTGCTTTGACTTGTCGTGGAACATGGTGTTTTCCGACAGCTTCACACAACTCTGATTGTCGTAGAAGATACAAGTCACATCCAACTGGAGATCAAACAACACAATAGCTTTCGAAGCCACACTGCCTCGCAACTAGCAAAGAAAGCGACAACATACACTGCCCTGGCTGTACTCAGCCCAACGCATGATTGCTTCTTGCTAAACCAAGTGATCTTGCTAGATCCCAAACCGAAGCAACAACCTGAGGTGCTCTTTCTGCCAGTGGCGCTACCTGCCCAATCTGAATCAACATAACTATGTAGGTTAATCTTCTGCTTCGCATCATATTTGAGCGCATAATCCATTGTACCTTTTAGGTACCTCAGTAAATGTTTTGCAGCTATCAGGTGAACATGTCTCGGATCCGTTAGGAACAAGCTCAAGGTGTTCACCGCAAAGCATATATCTGGTCTCATATTCGTCAGATACATCAGTGAACCAATCATCTGACGATACATCGTGGCATCGACCGTCTCAGATGAAGAATCACTCAGAAGCTTCAAGTTAGATGCCATAGGTGTGGCCATTTCCTTGCAGTCCAACATTCTGAATCTCTTCAAAATCTCCACTGCATATTTTCCTTGACCAAGGAAAATCCCATCTGCACTCTGCCACACCTCCATGCCTAAGAGGTAGTGCATCATACCTAGGTCTTTCATCTCGAACTCTGTAGCAAGTCTCCTCTTTGCATCTTTAATGAGTTCCTCTTCACCTGTTAGAAACAAGTCATTGACATATAGCAGGAGCATCACTAGTCTTCCGTCTTCAACCTTGAAGTAAAGGTTGGAATCCGCTTTACTCTTGGTAAAGCCTAAGCTCATCAGGAAGCTATCCATCCTGTTGTACCATGTCCTTGGTGCTTGTTTCAATCCATACAAGGCCTTCTTCAATTTGCACACATGGGTCTTCCTATCACGTGTCTCGAATCGCAGTGGTTGCTCCACGTACACTTCCTCCTCGACTACACCATTCAAGAAAGTTGTCTTGACATCAATATGGTGTATTTTCCATTTCATAACTGCTGCCAAAGCAAGTATGCCCCTAATGGAAGTGTACCTTGTTACGTGTGCAAATGTCTCTTCGTAGTCTATGCCTTCTTTCTGTGAGAAGCCTCGTGCTAGGAATCTCGCCTTATATTTCTCGATGCTTCCATCTGCAACATGCTTGATCTTGTAAATCGATTTTGAAGTCATGACAAATTTCTTTTCCGGTCTCGAAACTATCTCCCAAACATCATTCTTCATGATTGACTAATATTCCTCGATCATCGCATCCTTCCATTCTTTCTTTTTTGTAGCCTCTTTATAGGTGGAAGGTTCTCTATTAATGATTTCACACAACAGAGCCACATAGCTATTGTAGGGCTTTGCCCTTTTTCTCTCTCTATGTATTCCTTCTGGAGCGCCATACCTTTCAGCTTCTTGTATGGGCTCCCTTGCCCATGCTGGTTTCCTCTTGTGGGAGTCCTTCTCAAGGAATGTCTCTACCGGCTCTTGTGGTTTTGCCATGTCATGATTTTCATGGTTCTCTGGAATTGCATCACCAATTTTCATATCTCGTACTCTCGTCTGTTCAGGTTTCTCGACCTCCGAAATGGGTGTCCTCCTGGATCTGAAGTATGTCGATTCTTCATCAAAGGTCACATCTCTACTGATGTCGATCTTCTTGAATCCTGGGAGGTATATATGGTAGGCCTTTGATGTATCACTCTATCCTACGAATATACCCTTCTTCCTAGAAGGATCGAGCTTGGTCCCTTTCTCCTTTGGGATATGTATGTACACCAGGACCAAATATTCTCATGTGGTTGACCCCTGGTTTCTCTCCTGAGAAAGCCTCTTCAGGAGTCTTATTGTCAAGTACTTGATGAGGAGTACGGTTATGTACATACACAGTTGTTCTTGCTGCCTTTGCCCAAAGGTGCATAGGAAGATCTTGGTCATGCAACTTAGCTTTTGCTGCCTCCATGATGGTTCAGTTATTTCGTTCCGCAACCCCATTCCGTTGAGGATTGTATAGAGTGCTCAACTCCCTCTTAATCCCAGACTCTCTGGAGAGTTCCTTGAATTCTTCTGAAGTGAACTCTCCGCCATTATTTGATCGTAGAGTCTTGATCTTCCTATCCATTTGGTTCTCGACCAAGGCTTTATATTCCTTGAACTTACTGAAAACTTCACTTTTCCCTTTCAAGAAATATATCCAAGTCTTACATGAGAAATCATCTATAAAGGAAACATAGTACACATACATGCTTAATGAACTAGAGGACATGAGTCCAGACTCCACATACATCCGAGTGTACTATCTCCAGTATTCCTTTATCCTTGCTCTCACTGCTTGGAAATGTCTTCTTTTCTTCCCTTCTGCGCATCCTTTGCAAATGCCCTCATGCTTTGGTTCGATCTCTGGTAGTCCAGAGGCTGCTTTGATTGCCATTGGTAGTGCTCTGTAGTGTACATGTGCAAGCCTTCTGTGCCATAGTTCACTTGGTTCAATCGACTAATGAACCAGTGCTTGTTTAGGCTGTCCCTTCAGCTTGTAAAAGCCTTCGTCTTCTTCTCCAATCACTGTTGCATCCTCTACTGTCTGGGCCACATTAGAGCTTGGCCATCGACAAAAGAAACCCTAATCCCTTTTGCATTTAGTGCAGAAATGGAGGGAAGATTCTTCTTCAATCCTGGAACATATAGCACATCCTTTATCTTTAAAGATTTCCCAAAGTCAAGCTTGTATGAATCTTCTCCTCTCCCTTTTATGCGGTATTGATAGTCATCCCAAAGTTTCACCTTGTGAGGTGAGTCATGTTCAGACATATTAACGAATGATTCCTTGTATCCCGTCATATGTTTAGAAGCTTCACTATCCACAAGTCAGTCATTGCTTTCGTGTGAGGTAGTGCCAGTAAGTGCTGATATTAGCACATACTCTTCATCTAAATCGTCCTTCTCCTGTCTAAATCTTGTGTTTGTTGGTTCATCATCTTCGGCAATATGAGCATGGTGTCTCCTTTTTTTGATGGGACAATCTCTTGCAAAGTGTCCTTTTTCATCACAAGTATAGCATCAAACATTTGAAGTATCTCTTTTGGTCTTCTTTTGTTTCTTGTCCTTCTTCCTGTTGCGATGAAAGTTCTCCTTCTCCTTCTTAAAGTTCTTCCTGGTGTGAACTATGAGAGCTTGATCGTCAGTTGCTCCCATCTTTTCTTCTCTTTTCACGAGTCTAGCTTCTTCTTATGCACATTCTTCGTGGAGTCTGTTGAAAGAGATCAACTTCCTTCTTGCACAAATTCCTTGAATGAATGAGTCTCATGATCTAGGGAGACCATTCAAGGTAGTCATTACAATTTCTCCTTCTTCGACATTTTCTTCAACCACTTCAAGTTGTTCTTTGATTTGAGCAACCTTTGTGAAGTAAGACTGTATAGTCTCGAAGTTTTGTATCTTCACATTCTTCAATTGTTTCCTCAAAGTCATCTTTCGGTTGATGTTCTTTCCTTCAAACATCTTTGTCAAAGTATCATACACTTCCTTTGGTGTCTTAAATGAAGACACATGGGAGATGAGGTGATCCTTAATAATAGAATTTGCAATGATTCTCTTAGCCTTAGCCATGCTTCTCTTATGAGCAACCTTAGCCTCATCTTCTTCTGGTTCTGGAGCTTCTCCATTGATGTACTAATCCAAATCATCCTCTTCAAGGATTAGGGAGATTCTGTACTTTCCATGCTCGGAAGTTATCAGCCCCTCCAAGCTTGTCCTCAAGCCGAGTATGATGGGTCATCTTTTCAAATGAGAACCTCAAATGGAAATAGCAAAGATTTAGATCTTACCAATTTGAGGAGTTCGGGCTAGTTTTGGAGCTGGCTGACCTAGGGTGTGTTAGAGAAACCCTAATTTTCCAAACTTGGAGTTTGGGAATTCTGTTTAGATAGAAAGATGCGCCTCCTTGAGGTGAGTTGCTCAGCAAAGTCACTTTCTGAAGACTGGGGTGGGAAGCCTCTAAAACTTGATGCCCTGGCTTCTCCCGAGTCCCGACACCAGTGACAGGGTAAAAAATGAAACTTCTTAAATTCTGAAACTGCTTTCACCAAAAGATGCACCCTACTTAGGCGAGTTAGCCTAGCCCTCTTTTTTTGATGATCTGTGGAGAGAACACCTTGAATTAGGAAGCCATAGTTTTCGCAGTTGCACAATGCCATCTTTCAGAGATGCTCTGATACCATTCTATTTTTTCTAGATCTTATTAGCTTGATTGGGATATTTGTTTGAAATAATAACAAGTACATCTAGATGCATAAGATATAAGAGATACACAAGACACAAAGATTTTCGCTAGGGAAACCATAAAGGAGAAAAACCCGCAAACTTCCTCAGAATAGTAAGATGATCAATAGCAGTAATAAGAAGTATTCAACAACTATCTATCTCTCCTCTCTTTATCTCTCTTTCTCTCTCATGTGAACTTGAGAGTGTGAGGTGTGTATAAATGAGGGAGAGTGCCTCCTTATTTATACCTTTTAAGTGACTAACCAAACATAAGACTAGGGCCCACTTGTCTTCCCTAATAGAGCCGACTTCTCCCAGAGATACTCCAAATACACATTACATGATGTTACACTAGGGACTATTGCCCCAACTTACAACAGAGGTTGTACCTTAAGGTCTAGACACAATTAAGACATCCCGCAAGGGGTTAAACACATCCCCAATGGAGGTACAAAACATACAATGATAATATACATCAGAATATCTTCCGAAGTTACAAATAAATCAACACATAGGAGAAGTCTCCAAGTGCACTGTCCAAAATGCATGCTTGAATAAAACGATAAAATATTGCCCCAATAAGAGTGCTCCTCAACCACCTCAAAATACCAATTGTGGTCAATAAGGTGCATGAACATGTGGGCATTAATTATCCTCCATGAAGCACATGTGGGTCTCCTTGAGTGGTACATTCCATCATCACATGTGATCAAGGTGTGGAAAGGTATGCAAAGATCATGTCAACGAGAATATCCTTCCCATGTGTGGACTCAAAGTAGGTTGTTCCAACTAACTCCATAGAAGAGTGTGAAAAAGTTGTTGAATTTTTCTAATATAGCAGTACAATACAATTTTCAAATCTTGATAATACATTTTACATTATTTATTTTGGGGTACTATTTTCTTGACCTACAATGGAGGTGTTACCTCAATGACCTTACATGACCAAACATAATACTGACATCCCCGAACGGAGGAAAAACATCTCCGACAAAGGTACAATAAATAAAAAATACAATAATAATATACAATAGAATATCTTCCGAAGTTACATTTACAACAACATTATTAAGATCACCACTGCTGCCACTACTCTCTCCTCCTCCTTTATGTCCATTCCAAGATCTGCATTTGCTGGTGTGGAGGATGACCCCTCAAGAGGATCACCATCCTCAAAAGTGGTCGGCTCTAGCACTAGTTCCGCAAGATCCAATTTGGCTAATGGAAATTCAATGTTGTTGTCCAAATCAAACCCATATTATCAGGAAATACATCCCACATCTTTGTCTTTCCCTTCAACCACTCGTCCCTCATCTTGTAAATAAGATAGAGGTTGAAGTGCACATACACCATTGTCTCTACTCTAGACTGTTTAAGCCTGTTCTTTTTCAAAGTGTTCAAATTCCCATAAGAGCTCCATGCAATCATGCCCAAGATGTTGGGACATTACTAGGGAACATGTCCAATTTCAGGACATGTGTCAAATGCATGTCCAACACATGTCCTAGCATGTCTAGTGTCTATCACACGAGATACGGACATGCAAGCACTAAGGGGGTGTGTTTTGTTTCCTAGACTATTCGTAGTTTTACCACCTTCGCATGATGCATACTCTTCACATATTGTTATAATCCTAATGGGGGTATATATGGGGTTAAGTGTAAATCTGATAGGGGTTGGCGTAATGGGGGTCCACATTTGAAATGAGTGTGAATATGCATATATAGATGTCAATTAGCCATTATTGTATATGGCCCCATATATAACCCCATTAGGATCATAACACATACACACATTTCAGTTTTAATGGATATATAAGACTTAATTGAGATTGAGATATTTTTTTCATTAATAAATATCATTGTAAAGTTGAATTAATATGTTACTATCTAGTACTGTTTTATTATATAGATATAATTTAGGTATTGTTTATTAGTTGAGAGACATACCTTCAATGACACATTTCTAGACTTCAAGAAACAAAGGTTTTCTTTGTTGAACACATCATAGTGTTTTGTTTTTCCATATTTTATTGGCATGCACTTAAGCAATTTATATAGTCTATACTGAGTGTTCCTCTCTGCAACAAGTAAGACATATTGCCTATTCTGCAATATACACCTAGTGTAGGCTGGTTAGTTTTCTCTACAAATTTTATCTCTAGAAAAGTAAACTCTATCATTACTCAATTTTTATTTTGCTTGAAACATTGGGCAGGTAATATATACAATTGGACGAGATCTTGATTCACAGAAAAGTATTCTTGCACAAGGCCCTGCATTGATGAAAATGCCTCTTATGGTATGTGATATTCTTTTATTGTGGAATCTTGTCGAAATTACTCAACTAAAAGCACCATAAGGAGAATTACTTACCATTGTATCCATTTAAGGATTACTAACATTGAAAATTGGCCTAGTTGGGAGTTAGAATACAATCTAACTTTCAATTATGATTATGTTAGAGATGGGACAGGGTCAAATGGGAAGTTATTCAAGTGGAAAACAAGAAGTCTTGTGTTACATATTGACTCTCCCACACCTACAACCATCAAGACAAGAATAATAACATCATAGGATTATTGTGAATACAAAAATATACTAGTAAAGCTATGTGATGATCAAGTACAACAGTGTTGGTGCAGCAGATGTTTCACTCAAATTTAGGGAAACTTATTTGGCTAATGAAATCTCCTATGTAGTTCTCCTTCAAAATTCAATGGCACATTGTCCTAGCACATCTCTTGGTAATGACCAAGTGATGCCTCATATACAAGGCCACCATTTAGCAATGTGTGGGAGATGTCATAACCTTAGTGCTAGATCCTCTTATTTGTAATACCTCAATTTTGATTCCCTAGTAAATGAAGTGGCCATTAATAAAAGCTATGATATGCTTTATTATATTAGAATAAATTAGTTTATTAGTAAAGACCCATTTACGATGCTAGGCCATGGTGACATTGAGCACTAGCTTTTCCTGTGCTTACCACTAATTGCACCAAGATCCGTGACCTTGATCAAGGGTGCTATTTTGAGCCATAACAATGCCATGGGACGGTATACTTATATATGCATTCACTGGTCACCATGGTTGATAGATCATGTCCTTTAGTCAAGATGTGTCTCTTCATTATTATTGTTTATTTTATTATTTATTATTATTGATATTTGATAAATTACTTGAGCACAACAGCAAAATATATTCTCAAAAACTTTGGTAGCCAGCCAGCAAAGTCTCATTTTACAATGGCTTTGATAAGACTCGGTTCATAAGTTCTTAGTGAACTTAGTTAATATGTATTTGAATTGTAATTTACACTTTGCACTTTATTTTCTCCAAATTTCTCATTGTAAATAATTCATAGGCAACTTTCATCAAAATTGATCTCGCACTTTTTATTGTATTTTATTGGAGACATGGCCATACTTGATCACTCTCCCACAATTTTGTATTCCTATATATAGATAGTGCAATGTGTACATTGTGGTAATCTCCTCTAGTTGCATGCTTGATCTGTTGAGATTTTTATTCTTGCGTGTCCTCATACCATTCTTGATTTCATTTTGAATTGAAATTTCTACTTATATTTCTAACAACAAAATCAAAGCTTTGATTTTATATTTTTTGTATAAAACATGAAGTGAGTATTTTGACTCTCCTATATCGAAGTGAAGATCGAAGTTATTTCGTGTGTTCTTTCATTTTCATGTCTCATTGTGCGCATGCTTGAAGCTTGTCAGATTAGGACAGATAATAGGATTTATCATATCATGTTTCTTCTGATTATAGTGAAGTATGTCATACTCTTCTATCTTTATTAGTTTTGCCTATTGTTCTCATTACTCCTAGTTTCTTTATTGTGTATGAAAGAAACAATCGAATTTGTCTTCTATGAGGCTTTGCATGATGCAGACTAAAGTATATTTTTCCTGCCTTGATAATTTCAGGTTCTTGTCAATGGACACACTGCAAGTGCAAGCGAAATTGTATGCACCTTTCTTTTTAACTTTTGTATCAAGCATTATATAATAGCCTAATCTGTTAGGTTCCGTTTTATGCATAATTTTGATTTTGTTCTATTTTTTTATTCATTTCACATTCCTCATTTATCTGTGGTTCACATATGATGTTTCTTTCATATTTGTCATTTAGAAAACTCTTTTATTGGTAACTTTCCGATGGAAGTTACCTTTATGGGAACATGTTATAATGGGGTGATGTAAAATGTAGAAATAGAAATAGAGTTATAGAGGTCTATCATGAGGCTTAATTCACAATTCGAATGTTAAAGGTTACATCATTACATTCAAGAACAAGTGATTCCAGTTAGCTAACCCAAATGCTTGGTTAAGAGACTACGGTGGGAGAGATCTTGATTCCCTACAAGTCCCACTTAAAGAAATATGTAATGTCCAAGTAAAACAAAAAAATACATTATTAGGAAGCAACAGTGACTATGACGGTCTAACCAACAAGAAGGTAACATTATATTTATAGCTAATTTGCACTTCATAACAAGTCAACGAAGAACTATGTACCTATGTGCAAATAAATGAAGTAAACAAGGGTGATCATGAACCTGTAATGAACATAATACGTAATAAAGCATGATAAACCTGTATACACACAATGTTCACCAAATTTTGATATGGAGCACAACTCCCAAAAGTATTATTATGATGAGTTACACAATAACTCAGATATTAGGAGAAGAACTCCAAATAACCCATATACATCAAAGTGCAATACTCATAAGCCAATGTGTGTAATAATGACTCTATTGACCTCTTATATATTCTAATTCTCTCGCATTTCCCATGTAGGCCCATTACTAGGCTGACCCAACATTCACATATAGATTTGAGCCTTATATACCCTCATCAGGGTCACCACATAAATTACAAAGTAACCCCCTTCAAAATTCTGTCTTGAAAGCTTTGTAGTTAGGATTTGACAAATAAAGAAACTAAGTGATAGGATTTCCTCATACTTTTGATCTCATGTTGCTGACAACTTTCCTCTGGATTTAGCTGCTGTTGAATCTATTTAAAAAGACGAATAATACTCGGATGGATTGTTATCATGTATTGTTTAACTAAGCAGTACCAAGCCTTTCAATAAAATGAAAGTCCCAAGAAAAAAAATGTAGGGACAGCTAGCCCATGAACGGCCAACCATCTAACTGCAAAAATAGGATAAGTTCTATCTGTAGTCATTAGTGCCTCCTAAGAAGATCTAGTAAATTCATCGAGTTGCTCTAACGGATCGAAACAGCCAGTTATTAATGGAACCTCTTGTCGGCTTTCTTTCATTTCCATATAAACATCATTCCCTTCACGGGTACGTTCTCCTACTCCTCCAAATACAGATACCTCTCCATGAGCTTTAGCAATGTTGTTGATCAACTCCATAATGAGTACTGTTTTACCCACTCCAGCTCACTATTGATTATTCATCCATCCATAACCGAGTCTTGTTGGCATCAATTCTTAATATTTTGATGTTGTGTAATTTATTTTCCTTCCAGTCCATTCATAATATCTGTCACATATATATTCCTCAACTTCCAGTTCCATAAATGTTGTTGATTTTGCAATCTTCTTCTTTCAAAGTGAGAATGTTGTTCTTGCCTTTCTTGTAGACTTTCTTGGTAATTGAGATGTCGATAAAGTTTTTCCTTTGATGGTTTGTCTTCATCTTCCACACTCTTATCATCAATATTCTTTTTTGGTACAATGATATGCTGTAGCCTCTGTGCTTGAATTTCAGTTATTCTTAGTTTTGAGATAATGCCATCATATTTGACATTTACATCCTCAATATGGAGCTCGAATTCATCAATCATTTCTGATGACCTTGTTTTATCTTCCCTTCCTTCTCCCATTGCAGCTAAACCATGATATCAACCATCAATTTCTTTTGCCCTTCTTCAATTCTTATTTACATTTTTTATTTGACCTCATGGGGTTCTTTCCCCCCCTTGCAGATTTCCTCTTCAACAATTTAAGTTGTCTCTTCATTAATGATCTTCAATTCAGCTTGAGTTTGACAATGTCTTTTCAGTTCCTTTAGTCTCTTAACCTCTTAAAGTAGTGTTTGACCCCAGTAAGAGAGCAAATTATTGTTGTCTTCCTAGACCTTGGGACATTTTGCAGACTTAGATAACTGACTTTTGTAGGAGAGATGGATACCAACACTTTCAGACCGGAAGAAAAGCTTGAAGGTTCAACAAATTACAACTCTTGGAAAGCTAGGCTCACAGCCATCCTGGAGGAAAATGACCTTGATGACCTGGTTTTCAACACCATAGAAGAACCAACATCTAATGTTGGTTGAATCACTTTCAAGAGGAAGAAAGCAAAGGCTAGAAGGATCGTCTATGACTCAGTCAAGGAAACCTTGATTCCCACCATCACACCATTGAAGACTGCCAAAGAATGCTTTGACACCTTGACGAATTTGTATGAAAAGAAGGCTCCTAGTCAGAAGAGAGTTTTGAAGAAAAGGCTTTGAACACTGAAGATGAACAAGGATGAAGGAGTTAGACCCTTCTTCACAAAGATTGCGTAGGTAAGAGACCAACTCACTGCTATTGATATTACTGTGGATGATGATGATCTTGTACACACTGTATTCTATGGCCTCCAAAACTCTTGGGAAACCTTTTTGGCAGTGCAGTAGACCGGAAAAGTACTTCAGGTTACTGCTTCAGTATGGGATCTGCAATGATCTATTGATCCAGCAGGAAACAGGGTTCCATAGCGCAGAGTACAACTAAAGCCGAGTATATTGCTACAAGTGATGCCTGCAAGGACACAGTTTGGCTTAGGAAACTACTATTTGATTTGTTTGGTGGAAAGCTTGACTCGACGATTATTCATTACGATAATCAGAGTTGCATTAAGCTTTCAGAAAATTTGGTGTTTCACGATAGATCGAAACACATTGAAATGAAGTATCATTTCATCAGAGACCTAGTACAGAGAAGCACTCTGAAGATGCAGTACATTCGTATAGACGAACAGATTGCAGATATTATGACCAAGCCTCTGACAACAACGAAGTTTGTGTACTTTTGTGACAAGCTTGGCATGGCAGAGAATACCTCTCTCGTTGAGAGGGAGTGTTGATTTTTCCTAAGAAACATCGAGAGCCATTCTCTTGGATAATGGAGACATTTGGTCAAGTACCATGATGTGGACCCAGTCCAACACTAGGGGAACTCAGCCTTTAGTTGAATAGCCATTCTTTGAATGGAGACATCTGGTCAAGTACTAGGATGTGGAACCAGTCCAGCACTGTGGGAACTCAACCTTGAGTTGAGTAGTCGTTCTTTGAATGGAGACATCTGGTCGAGTACCAGGAAGATGAACCAGTCTAGGATTGGGGGACTAAGCCTAGGCCTGAGGGCCATTCTCCGGGAGAGTGGAGGCGCTTGGCCGGTTACCAAGTATTTGACATTGAGTCAAATGTTGCAGACTAGGGCTAAGGCACCTGGTCAGTTACCAGGACATCACTATAAGTCCTAGACCTCGTTTAGGCATGTGAGACACTCCTACCCTCGATCTATGGGCTTTGTAACCTTCTCCAAGGATTAACTACCCTTGGTTAAGACACCTAGTACCCGATCTTGGTGGCACAAGTAGTTTGAGATAAAAGCATTAGTAATTCTCCATATTTATGATGATGTACTTTGAGTGGGCATGAAGGACCCCTATGACCACTTGCATTGACCACAGGGCACTTGAAGAAGGCTAAAAGGTAAAAGTGAAAAATACATAAGGACCATTGGACCACTAAGAAATCAAAGTGAAAATATAAAAAGGTCATTAGTACCTTAAAGAAAAAGTCAAAAAGGGTAAAAGAATAAAACTCTATTATTTTATTCTTTTGTGTAAGTTCCACATCCAAGGGACTCAAAGGCTATAAAAGAAGTTCACTTATCATTTCATTCACACACTTCTTCATATGAGCTGCTCCACTAAACGTTTTTGTTGGTCTGGTTCTTCTCAAGCTTTTGGTGATCTTCATCTTTGTGCCCTAGCATGGTGGTTGTTGCTAGCAAGGGCATCACTCCTTTCCACTCACGTTGAGCAGCAGTTACAGCTAGGGTATTACTCTCCCTATTCACGGCTAGCAGGAGCAGGTGAAGGACATAGCTAGGGCATCTTCACTCTTCTGAACTAGGGCATCACCCTTCTCACTCATGGTCACCAGCGGCAGCCCTAAACAACTAGGGCATCCCCTCATCTCAGATAAACAAAAGAACTGAGCTAGGGCTTCACCCTAGTGCACATCTATTTCACCAGCAGTCCCTTTTTCAGTCTCGGACAGCTTCTTTTCAGGCTCAGGCAGACTACAGATAATTCCTGGTAGCCCTCTCTCTCACAGGCATTCCTCCACTCATTTCGGGCAGCCCTCTTTCGGTCTCGGGTAGCAGCACAACAGGGTGATTCCATTCACGGGCAGAAGGAAGAGAACACGAACTGTCTGTCCCTCATGGGAAGCTACAGCAGACAAGGTTCGGGCAGTCTGCCCCACAATCGGGCAGCAGGTAAACTCTTTCGGCAGCCTTATTAGAAACTCGGCCTGCCGAGATCTAACTCGGGTAGCCCTAACAGACCTTGGTCTAGGTTGTGGGCAGCCATCATCATACCCGGGCAGCAGCCACGGGACTCGGGCAGACCTCCGACGGTCTGTAGTACTCATGGGCAGCAGAGATAGAAATTCGGGCAGCAAGAAAGAGATCTGAGCAGTTGGACAGAGAATCCGGGCTGCTGAGCAGAGGATCTAGGCAGAGGATCTGGGCAGCAAGAAGGTGCTCCAGGCAGCTGAATAGACGATCCGGGCAGATGCATTAAATCTGGGCAGATTGGGCAGCAGGGTCAAAGGTTCTGGCAGTTGACAGAAAATCTGGGCAGTCAGCCCCAATCTACAGTTTGTGTAATTTGTCTTTGTAACAATTTTGTTCTAGGGTTTGAAGTTGTTGAAGCCTGAATTAGACAAAGTTTGAAAGACATTCATCTCAGTTTTTTGAGAGTCTTCTGCAAAACTCAGTCATCTCATTTAAAGGGATGAATTACTAATGCTTTGGGGGTTTTTATCCTTTAATGGTTTCCCCGTGAAAAACATCGTGTGTTCATATGTGTTGATGTTTTGATTTATCTACTGCACTTGTCTTATTGTTATCTTACAGTCTGCAAAAATTAATGAATACATGCTAATGCTAAAATTCAACACATCTAGCTTGTCAATTGGACAGTATGTGTCAAGATATTTAATGTTTGAGTATGCATATGGAGAAACAAGAGGCTAAACAAGAAGAATTAGAAGCCCAATTTGGGGAACATAATTTAAAGTCAGGCGAAATTGCAAGTGATTTAGAGATGTAGTGTAATATTATCCTAGGATTTGCAAGGAGTTCCCAATCTATGGCTGGACTCCCACCTGGATCTATTGGCTGGGTGAAGGATCAAGATGTTGATGGGAACACCATACAGCAATTAGAAGTGACCTCAACAGGAAAGCAGAAGACACTTAGAGACCCTGTACCTAGAAGTGATGGTGTTTCTATGGAGAAATCCCATGGTGGGTCATGACTAACTTTACTAATGATGTTTACATGAATTTTTCTTTGGAACTGTTTTTCAAGCAATACAGTTATAGGTTTAATAGGACTGAATTAGACCCTGCATGTAACAGGCATATTTTTTAAGAAGACTCTAGTCTTTCGGTTTGGATTTGCAGGGAATTTTTGTATAAATTGTGAACTCTTTGTACTCTTGGCTATATGGATTCCCGATTTCCCGGCAGCCCTTTTATATATCTAAATACCCATTTCTGTAAAAACATAAAAATGCAAAAAATATGTGCATGAATAAATAAAGTCTATGATTTGTGTAGCAGTTGCACATTTTGCAAGTGTACTCCCATTTGGATCAACAAGAGCAAGCGAAGAAGACAGAATGGCCAAGTTGTGCGATTGACACCCTGTCTAAATATTCTGAAAGTGATTACATTTTGAATATTTAATGGCCATCCTTCTTTATGTTTCCAGTTGCTTAAAAATCAAAATCCAGTAAGAGGAGTATACAGATTAACCACCATGATGTTTAGAAACTACTTTACACACTTAATAAGCTGATTTACATATCCTCTGCATTAGGCCAATCTTGATACAATATTTCAGATAATGGGTGTAATCTATCCAGTAGAATTGCTCCTTTGTTGGTTGACAGTGCACTCTGGTTACTAGGTTAGTGATACTTATGAGGCTGTCTCATTTTCAGGTAGCAGCAGCTCTTCATGACAATTGCAGAGCTATCCTAGTAGGGGAAAGGACATTTGGAAAGGTTAAATAACATTCAACCCACTTCTCCTCCACAAACAAAATATTATTTTCTTTTTGCACATACAGAGTTCATTTGATCATATTTCATATTTTGTCAATGTTAATTTTCAGGGTTTGATTCAATCAGTTTACGAACTCAAGGATGGGTCAGCAGTGGTGGTAACTGTTGGGAAGTATGTTACTCCAAGTCACAGAGATATTGATGGGAATGGAATAGAGCCTGATTTCCACCGCAGACCAGGTGATGATTTAAGCTATATTTTATGAAAGTGATTATGAATATGATCCACTGAGTTTGGTAAAACAACTAATTATTTTTATCTATTGTTCTTAGGTTTGGTTGAAGCAAAGCAAACTCTCAGTCGGTGCCATGTCCCTGCAAATTTGTGATACAGGATAAGTTGCCTTAAGTTTATAGAGAAGTCTATTTGTACTCATTGCATTCTTCTTTAGATGTTTATATATTTCATTTGAAACAGACTTTTCTAGAGAAGTTCATCTCTTATTTATTCTGTGATACCTTTGACCATTAAAATCAGCTGATGAATATAACCATACCCACTATTCTTTTCGTAAATATACAAAGCTAACTTGAACTACACCAGAGACTCGAACACAAAAAAACTATATGTAATAGCCTTGGTATTATCAAATTAACCGGGCATACTAGAGTATAATTATTCTATTATGAGGATTATAGTAAGACTAATCTACTAAATATATTTCAAGAATATTTAAAGATCACTATGAGCTTCTTGTATGCATTAAAAAGTATGTTCTAGATTATTTTGCAAACTATAAACCATAAGATTAACTTGAGTTCATTTGAAGAAAATTCAATTGCAGAGCATGTCCTAGACATTTGACATTGGCATGTACCTAACATTGTGAGGAAAAATATTCTACAAACTCTACTTTATAATGACCTCAAACCATGACGATGAGCCTTGCTGATTATGTTTTATGGCTAAGAAAAAATGGAAAATTAATGGGCTGTGCATTCTAAGACATTAAAATTAATATGTACTTTGAGAATTTTATTAAACAGTAAAAATATGATTTTCAAAAAAAATCTTAGTTTTCTATCAATGTTTTTAATATTTTTATGGACTTTTGGTAGGGAAAATTTAAATAATCTTCACAGTATGTCATGTCAAAATTCAAGGAAGAATAATAAATGACCTATTGGCTATTTGTGTAACAAATTAGTTTGAGTTTGAGTTGAACATTCAATTTTGACAAAAAAGAAATTCACGAACACAATTTACAGGCATTATAGAGTGCTAGTAAATTTTTGTATTTTTTTAATTTATATACTTAGATTTCATTTTTTATTAGACTAATTAAAAAATCATGTTTTATAAACACATTTGGTGCAACAATTTCATATCCCCTGTGTGCATAAACAAGAAAACAAAAATATCGTTTTCAAGAAGCAGTTCAAGGATTGTAATAATAAATAACTTCATTATAAATTAGATTCAATGCCATGTGTATTAAAACTTAAAAGTAGGTAAACAACGGATTTGCAACTGTAAACCATGTTTGTGTAGACAGAGTATGCAAGAGAAAAATTAAGTCAAGAACAGAAAATGCAATCAAGAGAGATAAAGATGAGTTGTTGTTCAATATTTTTATTAAGCAAAAGAAGCTACACGCAACCTTGCCTTGCGTAGATCTCAAAAGGTCTATTGATTGTAAAGAAATACAACAGATTTCTTAAACACATTGCTACTGTAGAGTTGGTTGATGGACAACGGAGTTAGACAGCTGGACGACTAGACTGTTGTAAGTCGGTTGGATGACTAGTAGTTGGACGCGGTCTGTTGCAGCAACTCACGCACTTGGGGGGTGTTATCACCAACTTGTAGTTGCCTCTATGAGGTGGATCCAGGATGGACGGTAGAGGGACAAGCAACTAAAGAGGTGTAACCAAGATCGCCTCGACTCCCAAACAGATGGTTGTCACGCCAATCGAGGCAATCTTCGCTTGATGTTATCTTAGCCCAAGACAACAATGGGCGAGACCCAAATCTACTCCTGACAGGAGAGATCAGACCTAAACACCAGATCAGATCAAAAGGACTTGAAGTACGTAAGGTGTAAGGTGGAAGAAACCCTAGATCTATGGATGGCGTCATTAGGTGAGCTAGGGCTTGGATCAGAGTTAATGAGATGTGAGATTTGATCCAAGTTCAAGACACAAGTGACCTATAAGCCCAATACTAGATCCGAGATTAAGGTACTAGCAAAAGATGAAGATGTTCACTGCCTTGGGAAACGTAACCAATGCAGGGAAGGTAAAAACAGGATTGGGGCTATCTGGTACCGAGGGATAGACTCGAAAGAAGGTATGACAATGTCAAAGCACTCGAGCCATAAGGAAAAGGTCAAAACGCAAGAGAAAGAGGCAAAAGGAAGGGTAGTGCTAGGGTTTGAAGATCAATGCCTTGGGATTTGGGCCAATGGAGTCACTTTTAGCTCAATGCTAAGGAAGACCCACTTAAGGTTTGACCCGATTTACAAAACCCAGAAATGGTTTGCCCCAAGATCAAGTGGTTTGATCTATAATATTTTTTATTTTTAATATTTAGGGTTTCAAGATAAAAACGAAGATGTCAATGGATTGAGATCTAGAACAAAAGCACCAACCTGTAGATCTTACCTGGAAAACCTTGTATATGCCTTGATAGTGGTGATCTATGATGTCTTGATCAATTTGAGAAGATTTGATGGAATTTCTATGTCTAATGTTTTGCTCAAGGAAGCCACTGTGCCCTCTCCTGCACAACAAACGTCAACAATATCAAATTTGTTGCATCATGAGAAAAGAACAAATGCTACAGAAAAATAGCAAGATGAAATCATAGATCGCATTGATACTAATAAAAACCCTTTGATACAAAATGCATACAAACCAAGCAAAGCAGGAATCCCTGCAAAAATGACCAAGTTGAAGTCGTCCTCCTGTAGACAAGACAATGTTTCCCAAAAATATATAGATTTCACAAAAAATTCTCAATGCTAGGAAGCAATAGATTTTCCAATCACCATCTAAGAACACCAGATGCAAAGAAGATCCAAAAAATTTCCACAAGAATAGTCTTTCTATTATCCAAATCCAAGAGCCAAAGACCCCTTACAAATGAGAAGCTCTCTCTTTTGAATAGAAATGAGAGAACCAAAATCATAACTACTTTTCAAATGGGTGGCTAAGATTAAACGATAAAACTGTTCTAATCAACGGTTGAAATGAGCTCAACATAGAGTACATGGATCAATACAATAATATAATCTAAAAATGGACCAAATCACCCTAGGAGAGGGGATCCCACTCAATAAAAAATAAATAAAGCTCATGGTGGGTCCAGGGAGTGTTAACTAGCTCCCCTAGGGTGTCCCCATGGCACAATAAAAATGATATAATTTTTTAACTGCAAAATAGTGTCTCACTGATGAAATCGTGAGCCTCCAAAAGCTCCAGAAAATAATAAAATATGCTTGAAACATGGATGTGGGGCCATTCGAGTGTTGCAACTGCTGGAGAAGAAGTGGAAGACATCACACTCATCATCAGAACTCATTCCATGACATTTTCTTGCCTCAGTAGCCCAAATCAAATTCTTCAGTAACCATTTTAATTATTTTGTATATGCCTTGCGAAACGTGATATGCCCAAAACTGCCTCCTAGGGTACCTGCGTTATCCAACTGAGCCCACCAGGCTCTTTAGGAGGGGGGTAATATGGTAGAAACAAGTGATTGGACTACCCACTCTTCATATAATGCCCTAGGAGATCCAAGAAAATCATCTCCTTGCTCAAATAGGCCATCTAGTATGGCAAAACTGCACCAGAAAGGTACACTGAGCCAAATCATCCCTGCAACTACCCAAAACTGAAAGCAAACTGTCTCATTAGACTAAGGGAGACCAAATCCATCTAAGGTTCATACTCATATACCCTATATGTCTCTGCATGATCATCTACAATATCCAGTATACCCAGATAGACAAAATAATAATCTGTAAATGACCATATAATATAACCCAGGCTGACATCCATCCATTGCAAATGTTCAAAGGTTAAGACATGCTTTACAAATCATTCAAATAACACTTATAACAAGTAGCAATCATTTAACTGGCGATCTATCAACCAAATATATAGGGTTTCATTTATTTATTATAACTCAAACCATACTTTCAAGACCATACTCACTTCATAGTTGTAATCAATTTGCTAGTGAAGGGTGAAGGCTAAAATTCACAAGGTTAGGTCAAAAGAGTGACTACCAACTTGACACTGTGACACTTCGGATATGGAAAGGGAATACTCGCTCTAGCATATGCAGGACAAGCAATAACACAGGGGATGGCAGTGTCTCACAAATGGATAAGCTGTTTTCAGAGGTGCTTATTCACCTTGACAAATGCTCACGATCCAAATCAATACAAGTGAGGCCAACAATCTTTCGATATAACTTTTAAGAACCATTGTTTTTTGGGCCTTTGATTTTCCATAGCCTTGGTCCATGTATTTATTACATGGGTTTTTATTATTGAGGCTTCATATATTCATGTATGTTTAAAAACACTACTTTTCATGAATGGGTTTTTTCAAAAGATATTCATTCATTTCCAAATACATTGTATTGATGGTAGCGCTACTTGTTTCAGGTTTAGCCAACGCAACCTAGGCAACTCAGAGCCGAGACACAAATAAACAAGGAAGCTTGTCCAACAAAGAGGCTCTAATGGAGAAAGGTCCCCCATGCCACAAGTCAAGTAGTAGGTCAGGTCGGAAACATAACTTGAAGGTAATGGATGGGTGGAGACAATGAATAATGAAACCAACACTAGCAAGTCAAAGTATGGTGGGGACGACTACCTCTATTCTCCCTAAGGAGGGTAAAACCAATGATTATAAATCAAGAACTTTCAAGTCTTAGTAGGGACACACATACATAATATCCTTACATCCAAATCCACATATTTATATAACCGCCAGATCATGACACTAAATGCTAATACATGTCACAAAAATGATTATAAGAGCAATGATATCCATAACACAAAATAATATAAGCTGAGTCATAAACATGTAAATAATCCATCTGAACCAACATTTGTCCAATGAGAAAACACTGATACAACTCCGGGCACTACTAACTGTTATGCAAATGGTTAAATGACTACATCGGTCATCAAATTTGAATGTCTTGAGACTCGGTCATAGCATGGGAGAGTACTATAGTCCATCAATCAAATAATGATCCATCATATATGCTCATCTCAGCATCTCATATGTAGGGAAACTGGCTGAAAAGTGTACCAGAATCTGAAAAATAGAATATGGTAGCCCAACTACTACATATGTGATAACAGGGGGTTAAGTTAGTGTGGCAGAAATCTTCAAGCCACTAAGTGTGTCTTTGGGGGCAAGTCTCTAGTCAAGCACTGCTACTTGATATTGACTCATTTGTTTAGGAAAACTCCTAACGAAGTTAAGGGGAGTAGACCCTAAGAGTTACTAAGGCTGATTAAGCGTTTAGTGACGGTTTACGAATGAGGAAGTTGTTTTAGGAGTTTTTTAGAACTAAAAATTGAAACAAGATTATTGCAATAGATAGTTTAAACACAATAGCATATGAATTATACAACACCAAATAAGTAAATGAAGTTATAGCGATAAATTGTATGATACAAGGAGAAGACCGGTGTTGAAATAGAGTTACAAGATTGTAAGGTTGTTGCAAGTGCTCTTGGTCAGTTTTAATTTAATGATGAGATGAGTGGATTAACGAGGGAGGAGGATTCATGATATACCATGAAGGTACAGGGAATATGTCTAGACTCACTGAGTGTGGTAGCACGCAAGGAAATGTGGGATGAATGGAGTCATGGGGGATGTCACTACACCAACAAGGATGTAGCATGATGGGACCCTGCAGTCGCTTTTCAGTTGTTCCGACTTCATCTTTACAATTTCCCCACACGAAGCAAAACGCAACACTGGATTTTTGTTGTTGGGATTTTAATTAAAAATGTGAAGGTTAATTCAACTAGTCGCTTGTTGCTTTTGATGCATCCAACTGGTCGGTTGAACCACAGAGGTGCGAAGCATATGCAACGGAGCCTTGGTAAAATTTTAAGAATTTTATAGCAAAGTTTTCTTGATTAGAAGGAAAACCCAAGAGTCTCTTTCCAAGTCTAGTACTTGGGCAATCCCTTGTTCATGAACCATACTCGAGAAAACAAGGGGATTTATTTTAGAAATAAAACTTGCAAAAAAGAAAAGTTCTCCAATTTCTACACTACAAATATTTTCCCTTCTAGTAATTCGGTATAACACAACGGGTTAGCATTTGTATTGCTTTGAAAAAATGAAAAATGTACCAAATATAACTTATCAAAGTACACAGATTTGCACAAAATAAACTAAACTAAAAAATATCATGAAAATGGCACCGACACAAATCCACTCTGATCTACATCTTATTTTCCCTCGTGCCAGCTCATCATCTCCTCTACCCTCTGTCCTACGCTCTCCTACCTGGTCACACTCCCACGCTCCTCCCTTCATCGTTGTCGACCACCGGGGAAGGAATCCCACGCTCCTCCCTTCATCGCAGGTCCCACGTTCCTCCCTTCATCACTCCTCTCGCCCCATTGCTTGCTTTCTCTCTCACTCCTTGCCTCACACTTTACCTTCTATCAATCGTCCCTCCACCTCCATTCCCTCACGCGATTCTCTGACCCACAACCACCTCCAGCTCCTCGACCTGCTCCCTTCCCATCTATGTGCTCCTCCTTTTTTGCTACACAACGCCTCCACTTCCCCCAACAATAGCATCTCCTTCCTTCCCCATCTCCTCCTTTCAAACCCTAATTCAAAAAAAATACATATATATTATAATACTATTATTATTTATTATTATAACATATTTATTTTCCCTAAACTATTAAAAGGTTATTATTATTATTATTACATTAATTAATTAATAAAAATTATTAGAAACCTAGACCCATCCATAAAAAAAATATTATAAATAATAATAATATTATTAAGTATTATTATTTTCAAATAATAATAATAATAAATCTATATATATAATAGTAATAAAGAATAATATTAATTATTTATTTATTTATTATTATTCAAAAAAATTGAAAATTTTGTATAAGACAAAATGGCTTTCAATTTAGGCGTTTATGGGTTTTTTGAAAGAGATAAAATAACTCAAGAAGTTAAAAATGAATTAAAAGGGGAGATTGAAGAAAATAAAAAGCAGAGATCTTGAAGCGAAAATATCGTATATCGACGTGGAAACGTAATTTCTTCATGATGACATAAAATAATTAGTTGAAGAAACGAAAATGTCGATAATACGACGACGTGAAGGAAAATCTAACATGTGGACAAGGAACAACCAAACGTGCATGCATCCTATTCCTCAAGTCAGCTGAAAGATGAAGAAGCATTTACGCCATATGTATTTTCAAGCACGGAAGAGCAGGAAGAAATTTTAGATTATATTGATAAAGGACAACTCTCAATCACTCATGCACCTATGCCAGAACAGAAAACACATACATTGATGCCTTACATTCCCCCTCAGAGAAGGTTCAGGGCATTATAGATAAAAAAAGATAAGAACCATCGTTTGAAGTATAAGACACAAAAATCAATGCCTAACCATAACCATCGTTCAAAGTACAAGACTCAAAATAAGATGCAGAATCATGCACAAGTTCCAGAAATTTGTTGCAGCTTCATACAAGGAATGGAAATGGTGTATAAATCATCCATCATGCACGATCATCAAATCAGTGAAAATGGCTCGTGAAGCTCCAAAACAAAGTTGGATCATAAGTTTGGCTCATAACCCAAACCAAAGCCAGGGACATGATAATAAAGACAATAACACAGACAATGAAACAAAAGATGTAGAGGGCAGTGATAAAGCCCAGAGTATAGTAGATCAAAATGACCCTAAAAAAAAATCACTTGACAATCATTAGAGGAAATTTGAGGTCTAAAATGGGCCTCCTAACGAAAATAATAAAATAATATTTATTAATTTTAGAGGAAGAAAGAAAAAAAAAACTACTTTTTTTGTTCGTATTTTCGAGATATCTCATTGTGTTTTTACTCAAATTTCAATCGAGAGAGTTCATTGGATGCGGAATTAAATTACACATCCAACGAGTACCCATATTGCATACTTTTGACAGACCTCGCTACCCCAAAAAGAAGAAATACCTAAAAATGCGATGATGACATCAACATCACGTTTTTTCAAGTATTTCTTGTTTTTGGGGTAGCAGGGTCCGTCAAAAGTATGCAGTGTGGATATTCGTTGGATGCGTAATTTAATTACGCATCCAATGAGCTCCCCCACTTGAAATTTGAGTAAAAATACAGGGAGATATGTCGAAAATATGAACAAAAAAATAGTTTTTTATGACAAATATGTCAATTCAACTCACGAGAATTTATTGGTTCTTGAATTTCAACTCACGAGAATTTATTGTTGACACTTTTTCTTATAAGGCCCATTTTAGACCCCAAATTTCCTCTAATGAAGAATGAAAAAAAGATAGATGCATCTGATGGCAATCATGATGCCAAGGCCAATTCTAAAGAAGATGGTGATCTCATAAATTGTAACAATGAAACACCAAATACTGATGAATATGAGGTTGGTATTGATGACAATTATGAAAAAATCAAAGTTGTAGAAGGATACAACGATTAAAATAAAAGCATTAAAGACAATCCTAATCGTGACAACGTAGAAGAAGATCCTTTGACACATGAAGGTATAAACGTTTTACATGTTGTTGCAATTAAGTATGTTCGAGATCAAATGGTTCCCAATGAACAACCGAAGACAATATCATCAGATGAATATGAGACTATAAAGCTTTTAGATATTTTTAATCAAACCCCAATGGATGAAATAAATACATTAAAAGGTGCCTCATCCTTAAAATTATGCAACAAAACTGCAAATGAAGAATCCTTAACCAATCATATTGAATTAAGTTTTTTTTGTAAATAAAAGGATTATATTACTGCAAAATCACATAGTTACATGCTGATCCAAAAAGTACATATTCACCATCCCCAGCTTTATCCAGCTTTACAATCTACCCAAAAAGTAATTGTATTCCCCCAAACAAAGAAACCAAAATGTTCTTGACATAGCCTAGACGAGATACACACAGGACCAAACTATTTGCAAATAAAACTTAGCACTACAACACCTACTAACGGAGGGCTTAAAGACAAGTGCATAGCCCTTGACTGAGACATCAAACTCGTTTCTGGGTTGGAATTTCCAGCCTGGTTTGTTCGACATCGAGTTGAATGTTCCGCGTGGAGAGCTTCGCTCTCTCTGTCAGCTCCAGGTCTTCAACACCGGTCTCCGCAACTCCCTTCTGATTCATCTTTCTGCTTGAACCTCCAGCCTCCATTTGCCCCATGCCTGGGTGGTAGAATTGAATCCCCATACGCGAAGCCATAATATTGATCTTCCGATGCATTAACCTACAGTCTGCATTATGATCTTTCCAATCTCTTACCGACTCTTCATCACCCTCCCTCTTGGTTACGCTACAAAGGGAGGCATGCGCAATTAGGTCCTTGATGACCCAATAGAGCATGATCATCCTATCATATGCAGCCTCCCTACCAACCGTGGTGCTGAGATCCACCGCCCATTCCTCAACCTCCCTACGCACCTCTTTTATGGGCATCATCTGCACTTCCTCCCACAGGCGTTTTTTCAACAGTCTCAATGTCATTGTGAGTCACCAGCAGGATGTAATCCTTAAAGAAAGAAGTCACCTCCTAAGCATGAGACTGAGCCCCCGTAGCACAACCCATATCTCCCTTCCGCTCACCAACACCCTTACCTTTCTCCTAAAGGTCGGTCGAGGCCTCACCCACACCCAAGTTCCCTCTCTTAAAATGTTTGGGAGCCATGATATGAAGACACCGAAGGTTCCACTCACAAAGAAGTTGAAATTCAGAGCAAGAGCCGAAGCCACTCACCTTCCCAACCCAAGTACCTTGCACAGGAACAAAAATAACTGGGATCCTCCATAGAGAGTGAATGGGGGTTAACGGATCCACGTCTGGATATAAGGGTGGTGAGACCATCATTACCAAAATGTTTCTGTACATTCCCTTCATCACCCAAGTCTTTCCCTCAGCCTCAGTCGTACCAGACACAGAAATTAGCATCATATACATCTTAAAGACCAAATCGAGCCTTTGTTGCGGATCCAGCTTTTTCCTCCTCTCGAGCATGTTTTCGTACCCAGCTATATTGATGAAGGCCAAGGCCAGATGGGGCTCTTCCTTTTTGTTGCAGGTTCACGTGTGGCAGGTCTCCGGAGCCACGAGGATCGTCATCATCCCCCTGTCACCGTCCTGACTGATGTGAATGGAGGTCGCCATCTGTCGAGTGGCATCATGATCAAGGGTGGCCAACTGTCTGCATTGGGGGACCCACTCCTCATCCCTGAAGTCGTCCAAAGATCCCATCATGCGGGCCCTACCCCCCTCCATGCCAATGTTGGCGAGCAGGTCAGCCACCTTGTTGGCATCCCTCCTGACGTGGTTGAAGGACACAGTCGAATGCGCTGCGATGAGGTCAAGAAGGATGTCCAATCTGCTAGCCAGTCTCCACCTAGATGAGGTCTTCTTAGTAGATCATTTGTTGGCGAGTTTCTTGGACATCTGTATCAAAATGCTTGAATCCCCCTCAGTGATCATAGGCAGTCATCCTTCCCTCACCAGAAGCTTGAATCCCTGGACAAGGCCCTCCAGTTCAACTGAATTATTGGTGTCGAAGCCAATGGACCCTAAGTACAGTTTCAGAATTTCCTCGGCTACATCCCTGCAGACCCCTCGGTAGCCAGCAACACCTGGGTTTCCTTTGGCTACTTCGTCAAAATTAAGCTTAAACACCTGCACAAGGGGGCAGGGACCAAAAGTTCGGGCTTGAAGGCTTACAGATTTTCTCCTTTCAACGAAGCCCATCCAGATTGCTTTTGCCCAGACCCCAGCCATATACGATGTGAACTTCCTCCTCCGAGAATTCCTTATCCTACTCATTCCATTGC
This sequence comes from Pseudotsuga menziesii, assembly GCA_001517045.1. Lineage (NCBI taxonomy): Eukaryota > Viridiplantae > Streptophyta > Pinopsida > Pinales > Pinaceae > Pseudotsuga > Pseudotsuga menziesii. The sequence goes on along the minus strand of LPNX010173854.1, from coordinate 7,208 downwards.
ATGCTCTGGATTGTTTCAAGGAGGTTCAAAGCCAGAGTCCTCCAAACGTCCTCTGTTGTATGGCTCTTATCCTGCAATATATGATTGTTTCTCTTTCCAGACACTACACATTACCATACAAGGGAAAGAAGACCACATGGTTCGGAGGATTCGATTCTTGAAAGCTCTAGGATTCCAGTCGCGTAAAGATTGAGTTGGTTGACCTCTACACCGATCACTCCTCTGGAACACTAAGGCCCTCCTATCCCAAATAGAAGTTGTGTAAGGGCAGTTGTCCAACAGAGGGCTCATACTTTCTTCATCGTTAAGGCATAAGACGCATTAAGAGGGATCGTGGATCCCCCCACGCCTGAGATTCTATCTAGTTAGGATTCTTCACCTAACAACAAGCCAGCCAAAGTAGCAACCTTCGGCCACGGATTGGTTTCCCATATCTTCCTCCATATTCCATCCTCAGCCTCTTGATTGCAGGATCGAATATCATAGGCCTACTTGATGTTGAAAGAACCTTTCTAAGTGTATCTCCAACGTAAAATATCCGGGCCGGATTTGACATGGATGAATCTATCTTGAAGTTCTTCCTGAAAAGAGCTCAGGTCTTCTTCCGTTATAAGACCTTCCCCCTTACCTAGTTCATCCAACGTCTCTGCTCATATGAAGTTGGGCCCTCCCAGTAATGGCACACTTTAACTCTGCCCTCTTCCAACCCTCTAGCTTTGATGTGCTGCAAACTAGGATCAGCCTCCAGTTTGGGGAGCTCGCTTCAGGAATCATCCCAAAAGTTGGCACTCTCCTTGTCCCTGATCTCCCAGAAACTATGCTCATGCACCAGCTTCCGGGCGGCAAGCGCTTTCATCCAAATGTGAGATCTTTGTTGCTCCTCATTGTATCAGATCAGTTGATTCTTTGGTCTATCCTTAGAATACTTGACATACCATAATCTGGCCCATGGTTCCAGCGTGTGATTGCACCACCGCCACCATATTTTAGCCCCTTGGATTTCGCTCATGAATTCGGGGTCCCGAAGCACTAGGCCCCCTCTCTCCTTATGGCAAGAAATTTTCTACCAGCTTACCAAAGAAAATTTAGCTTTGGCTTCCCTTCCCCCCCACAGGAAGTTTCAATGAATGCCTTTGATCTCCTTTAAGACTGACTTTGGGGCAGATAACAACGAAAATAGGTAAACTGGCATGGCCTGCAACACCTCTTTGACTAAGACCAACCTACTGGGTAAGTTTAGAGGGCGGAGAACCCAGCTTGAAATCTTGCACCTTAATCTGTCCACTAGATCCTGCCACGAGACCTTTTTTAATGTACCAACCCCCAAGGGAATCCCCAAATACTTGGACGGAAATGTCCCTTTGGAAAACCCCAGAATCCTAACGATGTTCCTCTGGACTATGGGAGTTGTATTAAAAAAGAAAACTTGATATTTATCCGCATTGACTAACAGCCCTGAGGATTTTGCAAAGAAGTTGAGACTCCTTTTAAAAGCTCAGGCTTCTTGGACTGAAAGGTGCCCCATAAGCATCGTGCCATCCACGAATTGTTGGTGCGTATGAGTATCCATTTCCTCGTGGAGGTTAATCCCATGGATCTCACCTCTAGCCGATTGGGCTTGGATGAGCCTGCTCAGCCCCTCCGCCATTAAAATAAAAAGGAAAGGCGAGAGAGGATCCCCTTGTATGATCCCGCACAAAGGTTGGAAAAGTTTAATTGGGGTTCCATTCAGCAAAATAGAGAAAAAGGAGGTTGTCACCGGAATCATGGCCCACTACACCCATTCCATTCCAAAGCCAAAGGCTTCCAACATGTTTTCCATATATTGTCAACTTAATTTGTCATAGGCTTTTGCAATATCCAACTTTATCGGCATTCCCGGTTTCTTGGTCCTTTTCAGAGAGGATAATTTCGTGAACCGCCATAATACCATCCAAGATATGCCTCCCTTCCACAAAACCTTATTGTTTTGGGCTTATCAGGCTGGGAAGGAGGGGTTTTAATCGATTCGCTATCACCTTTGAAATAATTTTGTAAATCACATTACACAGGGCTATAGGTTTAAACTTACCCAAGGTGTTTGCTCCATCCTCTTTCGGAATCAAAGTCAAGAAGGTTGCATTAAAGGCCTTGAGAACACCTCGCTTACTTCTTGATTCATCCACTATTTCTAAAACTTCTTCCTTAATCAAGTCCCAAAAGAAGTGAAATAAATTCGTGGTGAATCCATCCAGAACTGGGGCTTTCCCTAGGGCCATCTGATTTACAGCCTCCTCCCCCTCCTGCATGGAAATTGGTTTGATCAACATCTTATTATTCTCCCTGGTGACCACCTTGGGGATGAGTCTGGTGATCCTGGCTATGTCCTGACCCTATCACCCATGTCTTCATTCAAAATATCCTCAAAGTGACGGGTAAGTTCCTCCTCGATCTCCCTCCTGGTTTCCATCCTCTTTTTTAAGCTTATGGATTTTCGAGTTGTGTATGCTATGGATGACCGAATTATGGAAAATTTTGGTTTTCTTTTCTCCCTCCTACAACCATTGGTTCTTGGACTTTTGTTTCCAAAATATTTCCTCTTGCCTCTCCCTGGCCTCCAGCTGGGATAACATGTTTTTCTCTCTATCTTTCATGCCATCGTCCCATCCATCTTCCATGCCTTTCTAATAAATAAGCTCATTATCCCCAATCGACCTCTTCTTATCTTCAAAGATGTTCCCAAAGTCCTTTCCGTTCCACGTGCGGATTTTGGCCTTAAGAGCCTTTAGATTCTGCTGGTAGCGGTACATCACCATACCCGCAGGGAGGACCAACTCCTACCACCATTGTTCAACCAAATCCTTGAAGTCTTTGTGTTCCATTCAGAATTGTTCAAACCTGAAAGGTTTGCTTAAAAAGGAATTCGACCAATCCCAATTGAGATTGATGAGCCAGTCGTCGGAAGGAAACTAAACTGTATCTCTCATGTTCCCCTCACTACGTTCTCCGTGACCATAAATCTATCAATTCTAGAGGCAACAACATACTCCCCTCCATGCTTGTTGTTCCAAGTGAACCAACCATCGCCCGTTTCGAGATCTATGAAAGGGTTCTGCATCAAGAAATCTCCAAATGCTTATTGAAATTTGTCCAAGACACACCTTCCTCCCTTATTCTCCATAAGAGAGGTTATCATGTTAAAATCCTCTCCCATGAACCAATTTCCCTCAACTGTGAGGCCTTGTATCCAATTCAGGAAATTCAGAAAATGCTTCTGAGGGAAAGCACTGGGACCATATACATTCACCAGGGGTCCTTTAGCCCCTGTCTCCAGGAAGTTGAAATTGGCCATCAGAGAGAATGATTGGCCTACCACTCTGTGAAGTCAATGGATTTTGGTTACCACAGCAGAGCTAGACCACCATCCGTTCCAACTACATCCATCGCCATCACCCTACTACCCTTCCACATCTTCTTCCCAAGCTTCTCCATCACCTCTGAGTTGTACTTTGTTTCCTGTAAACAAATAACATCCGGTCTCTCTTGTTTGACCTTCCTAGCTAGGGTCTTTACTTTCTTGGGATGGTCACACCCCCTAATATTCCAGGACAGTATCTTCATTAACTATAACCTTATTTCTTTCCATGAAGGTCGCCCTTATCGTTGGGTATTAACCTCATTCTATGAGATTGACTCCTACCTTTGCAATTCGTTGTTTGTTTGTCTTTCTACCTCTTTTCAACTCCTCCTACGGGGACTTTCTTTTACTTCCTTTTTAGGGATCTGAGACAATCCCCAAATGTTGATGTGCTATGGTTCTTGATGATAGCTTCCTGCAGCAATTCCAATTGCTTATGGGAAACATACCCCTGACCTTCCTTGTCGCATTCCTTCTCAATCTCATCTAGATCTAATTCACCTAGCTCCATTTCTTCCACTTCATCTTCTTCCATCACCTCGGTCTAGATCTTCTGCTCTTCCCCACTTCATGTTTCTTTCCCCTTGTCTTCGTGTTGCTTTACTCGATCCTCTTCTCTGGTCTTTTCCTCTTCGGAATCATCCTCCTCCAGGATCTGAAAGGGATTATTGCTATTGGTCGTCTTCTTCGGGTTTTCCTTTCTCACTCTTGGAAACCCTCTTGCTTTGCTCTTCCTCCTACTTTTGACCTGCGTGAACCCTTCACCATTCGGTTCACCCTCCTAGCGGCGATTTGGGTTGGTTGGAACTTGAATCAACTTTGGGCAGTTTCTTCCAAAGTGGTCGTATTTGTGGCATTGTCTACATCTGAACGGTATTTGTTCATAGTCAATCGTTTGGATCCATTCTTCATCATCCCAGTTCAGGCTGATTGCCTCCGGAAGGTCCTTTGATAAATCCATGTAGACACAGGATGCGAGCAAAGGTCGTGTACCTCTGTTATTTGGTCTGCTTTGCGACCTTCACAAATTCCCCTATCGAATTACCAATATCTTGCAGAATCTTCAGATCCTAGTATTCGCATGGCAGGGAAAACAAGCGGATCCATACTGGGGTTATCGTCATGTCCTATGTTTCCGGGTTGAACCTCCCTTTCCAAGGTCTTAGATATAACCCAGCCGAAAAGAAAAAATAAGGGCCACCCTCAAGGACCTTATCCCTGTCTTCCTAGTTAAAAAAGATGATAGTGAAAAATCCTTTAGACCCTAAGTGGAGATCATAATGGCCTTTTGGGTTCCACGTGCTCTTAATCCAGCAGACTAGATCCCTCTCCCGCAGCCAAAACCCCACAAATTTTCCAATAAGAGCCTTCTCCCTCCACAGTTCAATCTCCCCCCTAATCTTGTCGAATCTTATCTGAATGGTCGGGATAGATTGGGCTTTCGAGAGGAAGCCTCCTGGGCAATATATCCTACCCCTACCTGTTCCATCCCTGCTACCTTCATCGCTCCCGATTCCACCCTCCTTCTCCTCGGGTACCTGGCTCCGAGGAGTAGCTACCACCATGATCAGTAGAGGGGGTTGTTGCAGCCCCCACCCCCAAAAGCTCCTTTACCAAGGCCTGATTCCCCGTCGTCACACGTTATCGCCAGATCCGCTCCTTCGTGCTCTAAGAAGGGTTTGTTCACCTATCGACCTATTGTTACAAAGAATGAGTTTGAGGTTTCCATGTTGGCATCTTCTGCTCTATCTCTTTTGAATTCACCATATTAAATTAAGTTGTCAGTAGTTTCCACCACATATAAAAAGATCATAACAAATGTAACTGAATATCCAACCATGCTTGAAGATCCATTAATCGACACTAAAGAATATATGTTCCAGATATTAATCAGTGTCATACTAAAGCATGCAAAAATACCAAAGTTCAACTTGTCGACACAAGTTCATTATGAATATATCATATTGGAAACTTAAAAGAATGCTTCTTGTAGTCATTATGGATTTATCTACATAATTATATGCATGAATAAATTTGAATGGAAATGTGACCAACTGTTTCAAGAATTATTAAACCGTGGTACCATTATTTGTGGCAAGAGTTCAACATCAACCACACATATGCCCTTCTTAAAGAAAATTTCGTCAAGCAACACCTCTATTGAAAGTTACGACTACTCAAGCATCTAAGAAGTTTAAGTTGAGCACCCTTTATACAAGATTTGTGGTCGAATATTTCAAGGCCAGATGACTTGTAATAAACCTAATTCGTTATACGAGTGTTATATTTTGTAATGCATTTATTAGAAGTTAGGATAATTAATTACTAATTATTAAGCAACATGTTTATTGATACATGTCGCTACCAATAGGCCATATTTATACTTGGTCATTTCTATTGTAAAGGGATCATTCAATTATTAAATATATATATTTATAAATAATATCCAGCATGTAAGGATAAGTCCTTACATTACCTCAATGACCATATACAATAATGGCATCCTGAACTGAGGGAAACACATCTTCAATGGGGTACAACAATATACAATGATAATATACATCAAAATATCTTTCCAAGTTACAAATACCACTTCCACCAAAAGGTTAGTGCCACATGAACTTTTCAAGATCTTAATAGTTAGTAAATTTACTCAATCAAAAAGTAATTTCGGTTTAATCTCTCTTAAAACTTTGCATTCTTCCATAAATCATCATTAAAAAAAAAATTCACGTAAAGGGAAATAACAGTCCCTTGCTATTTCTATTAGAAATCAAAGGAGACTTTTACATTCTTAAGTTGTTGCCAAACTAGTTCGAAACCACAGACTTCAAAATTTTGACCCTTTCTATCCATATATGCCCCCAATGTCTAATTATACCAGTGCATCCCACAGAATACATGATCATATTAGCCTATACAATAAAAAACTAAGTATCAAATGTTCATATGACAAAACATAGTCAGTATACCAAAAACAAAGTACCATGATAGTCTATCTATCCCATATTAATAGTATCTGATACTTCTGCTAGAGACCTTACAGCCCTCCACAAATTCTTCAATGATAATGTGACCTTCATTACTCCTCAGGCCTCTTTTGGATAGCCGATCAGCAGTAGTATTATGCTCTCTATGATGATGCTGAAAATTTAGTTGTTGGAAAGTATACATAATGTCAGCAGTCCTGTTGAGCCATCCTTGAAGTTTGTTGTTCCGAATGAGATGTACCTTTTTGGCCCAGCCAATAATAGCCATTGAATCACCCAGTATGCTGATGTGATCAATGTTCAATTCTCTCGCCAATCTGAGTAATGCCCACAGAGCCACCAGTTCAGCCTTAGTATTAGTACCAGATCCCATTCCCAGCCAGTAATGAAAGTGATGATTGTTTGCCACAGTCAATGTTCCCCCTCCGCCGCAATTACCTCCTTGTGCTGCCCCATCGAAAGTACCCACAATGCCCATAGGAATCGGTGGGGGATGATGTATTCCAACATATTTCCTCTTTACAGAATCATATGGATAATGACTGTATAATCTTATTATCCAGCACATGATGGCGTTTAATGGCAGTCTACAGTTCTCAAAAATAATAGAGTTTTTGTACTTCCACATTACCCATATGAAGAAAATCGGTAATGTCTTGTATGTATCATGTGACGCCTGCCATTTATGGAGACAGATATCCAGTGAATCACCTCCCCATTCATCATGAAAACCATAATGAAACTTCAGTAAACTCCAAACCTGCTTAGAAAAGGTACAGTGGCAGAATAGATGATCAACAGTCTCGGCCGCGTTCATGCAC
>LPNX010173799.1:0-20076 GCA_001517045.1 Pseudotsuga menziesii | reverse complement strand
AGAGTTTATCTTGAAAACACCTCTGAGTAGAATATTTTATTAATGTTTTTTTAAGCAATCAAAATGGTCAAAATTGGATACTTTTTATTTCCACATGATGCATCTAAATAATAATAATAATATGATTTTAAGGCCAATGTGTATGAGACCATTTGTTTGTGGGATAAGGGACCCTGAACAAAATTATTGTTTGAGGTTTCAATTTATTAATGTGAATTTTCACTATGGACCATTGATTTTAGTTTGGTCAAAGTTTGGAAAAATGAGTAAATCAGTGTGGAACTTTAAATCACCTTTCAATTTAATTATTGTGAAGGACTTGTAAACAACAGTAACTTTTCTTGTTAAGTTTATGACCTTGATGAAATAAAACAACAATGTCAATAGATAGTTATTTAAAATTTTTAATAGAATTGGTGTACTTTTAGGAGCCTTGCTATGAATCATAAGAACTCTCACATAAAGTTAATAGATGAAATTTTACTCATTCCTAAGGGAACAAGTGGCCCAATGGGGAACATGTAGTTACTAATCAAGAAAGGTCATAGGAAAATATAAAAAAACATGCATAGGGCAGGCAAAACCCCAACCCTTAAGAAATGAGAGCTTCGAGGCTCTGTTGGAAATTGAGCTTCTAGGCTTTGTTGGAAATCAAGCTTCCAAGATCTGTGTTAATTGTGATCTTCCAATCTTGTGTTAAGTAAGAGATTCCAAGCTTTGTGATAAATGTGAGCTATGAGGCTCAAGGAAATCTTAGAGCTACTAGGTTCTATAGAGATTGAGCTATGAGGCTCTAGCTTTAACGTTCCCTAGTTTATTTGGTGGCACCTGAAGAGATAGGTTAAACTTTCTTAATTTGAGTTTTGGGCAAGGGGTTGGATCCTTGTATGTCATTATTGACTTCAAGATCCTAAGGCAGGGTTGAGCGAGGCTGATCATTACCCATTACCACTACTATTTATAGATAATTTTTATTGATTGATCATGTTTACAGTTGTTAAAAGCGCCCCTTTGTATGTATAATTATTAGTTGCAACTGTAATGACAACCACATAATGATTTATGTTTCATTGTGTTTAACAAGACTGCGACGACTGGCTGTTACAGTAAGCCTGGTTTAACCATGGCATTTTCCTCCTTGCTGGTCCCTTGGGGACAGTCGTGGGTTGGCCTTCGTGGTCTGTAACCCTCGCGGTTTTCCTGGTTCAATTAAATGAACCCGTTCACTGTTGTTTAAGAGATTAAACCTTCGTTTTACAAAATGGGATTCTCGGGTGACTATGATTTTGAGCTTTAATTTATTACTGTGTAATATATATATATAGACGTTAATGTTGTACACGGTGTAAAAGCTTTACTTTGCAGATCTTGTTTAAAGCCGAGAGGCCTTAAGGAGTTAGATTATTTCCTTTATTAACTCCATTGTATACTCTGATGTATATTTTGGATTTGAAGGGTTTTACCCTATCTTGAGAGTATTTAAAAATATTTACAGCTTCTTTATTTATCTTGTAACTTATGTGGCTCTACTGTAAATTGTTTTTTATTATTATTTCTAAAGTGTAAATATTGGTTGAGCTCGATAGGTCGAGCATTCCATCGCTCTGTGGGATAATTCCTGTGCGTTATTATACTTGATTTTTACTTGTAATAATATATTTTTTTATCTTCAAAATATACTAGGGTTACTGTACACGGTTTTTATAATAATTTATGTTATTCCAAAGAATTATGAAAGGTTGTTTTATAATTTATTTTTAACCTTCGGAGGTATAAAGCCTCTATGTTTTTACTGATTTATTTAGGTATCTGCTAGATACAGCTTGAGTACAAAGATTATACTTGTTTACTGTGTACTATAATGGAATATAACATTGCTTAATTCATATTAATACTGTTCTTATAAGAACTTATTTATTACCTTTATTTTTTGTTTATTTATAATCATAAAATAAATTAGTATTATATTACTATGTTTTTACTATACTCTATACTTTACAGAAATTCTCTCTGTATTTTATATTATCTTAATTATGTTACAAGTTTATTATTTATAAAATAAAAGTAAAAGAACTAAGTACTACATTTGTTGACAGCTTAAAAGTATAGGTTAGCAATTATAGAATTTGTTATGCTTAACTAAATAAAACCAAATAGATGAATAATATACATTACTATCCGTAAGTAAAATATGAAATAGACTATTTGTAGAAGTAAATCAATATTCTAGCTATTCTTTCTTTCAATTTGATTTCTTTATACAAGCAATATAATTAACCTAAACTATAAAGAAATAAACTGTAGAGTGGTAAAGCATTTCTAATTAGCTTTACCCTACTCTAGTTTTACTATTGTGCTCTTCTCTTGAATTCAAATAAGCAATAAAAATTAATGAAAGTAACTATTTTATCAAAAACTGTTTTATCTACCCATACTACTGTCAGTAAATAATATGGCTTCTTTCTCTGTTCCAATAGACTGACAGTTTCAGTAAAGGTTAATACTACTCCTGATACAAAAGATATTTCTTCTGATAAGAACACAAAGAAAATACTCTATAATTCTATTAACATTCTATTCTGTACTTTCATCATACTATCTTATTTATAATTTCACCCCTGTGCTGGAGTACGGTCTGGATCACTCAAGATGAGGAAAAACACAGGTGGGGTATTATTTCTCATCAAAAGGATTTCTGTTACTAAACAAACTAAGAACAATTTCATTACTAAACCATCTAAATCTTTACATCATATGATACAAACATAACATTCAGTCATACACAGATATTAAAACAAAGATTATTAGATGGCATAACCTGTTCTTAAGCTTGGACGACAAAAGCAATGGGAGGCCGTTCCTCCCTACCAACTCCTGGAGAGCGCTCAAACAACGACTCCTTAGGACCCCCGAGCTTGCTCTGGTCTCCCTGGCTGGAACTAAGTGCAGCAATAATCAAGTACCAGTCTTCAGACTCAATACAAACCCTGAACTTATCAGTAAGTTCTCTCAGCTAACAAGCTGTATCAGACCAAGTTACTGCAGAATATCTCTCCAAACACCTTCCTTACTATTTTCCCCTTTTCCCCAATTAATTCCTTGAATAGCATTCCTCCTGAATGATTCTTCTCTGGAAAATATCTGAGCAACCTCAACTCTATTCATTGGGTACTTTTAAAAGATTGCCTAGGTCTTTTTGGGTTAGTTGTCATTTATTGAGCCACCTACTCTGATCCCACTTTCTTGGGGGATCATGAACCCAAATGTAGGGAAGTTGCCACTTGCAACATAGGAAGTGTTTGAGGATGCTGCCACTTGTCTTTTTCCCTCCACGTAGTTCCTTCCACTAGTTTGACCAGTAACACTCTTATTAACAGCTCTCCCATGTTGTTGTCTCCACTTTTTATTTATTAATAATAAAATATTCAGAATTACATTCCACTTCTTTTTACTCTACTGAGTCATCAGTTCCTACTTAGCATTAACTTTAACATAATGTCTTAGGAAATCAAATTAAACAATTAACATTATTTTACAAAATTGGGGTATGTGACATGTTGCAGGAGGCAACTTCCCTATTTTTGTGGTCATGTTCCCCAAGAAAGTGGAGCAAGAGCATGTGGCTCATTAAGTGAAAACTGGCCCAAAAGACCTAGGCATGTTAATAAAAATTCCCATTGAAGACAACTGAGGTTACTCATTCTTCACTTGTGAAAATTCTGAGTGAATTTAGTGCACAAGGAGATTTGATGGAGGGGACTAGCCTAGAAGTTTGTTTTGAGTGAAACGTGTTGAAGCTATGAACTAGTGCAACTATTTTAAGCCGAGTTCATACTGTTGCAAGCAGAACATATTTACTGTTGAATACTCAGTAGAGTTGCAGAGGATTACTAAACTACATCTCTCACCCAGTACTTCTAGTAGGAGGACCAAAAGACAAGCTCGAGGGTCCCGAGATTCGCATTTCATCTATCTCCGGGAGTTGGTTGGGAGGAACAAGTTCCTTAAGCTATTGCAACCTCTTCTACATTTCCATGTTCGATATGATTTATCGAGTTTCTAATTGCATATTCACGATCAAGAAGGATTGAATTTAAGAAATAATGTGTTATGCTTCTTTCTTCTGTTATTAGGATTAGTTAATGAAATCTTTTACTCTGAAAAGATATTCAAATGTTTGATTAGATATAGATTAGGATAAATGATTAGAAGAATTTCCAATTTTATTGATTGATAAAAAAATGCCTAACTCTATTTTTCCACAGCCTTTTAAAGCTAGTACTCTAGTAGAGTAGGTAAGATTAAATTCTGATAAAGAATCGAATGAAGTATACTTGAGTGTGTTTATTTCCCTTCTATATATTTCATAAGGGTTAATAATAAGTATGTTTTTCCTTTCTATTTCAGATGTTTTCCTTAGACTGAGTACAATGTCATAACATAAACAAATCTCTCTCTACGAAAGATTTAAAAATATACATATACTTACTGTGTGGACTTATTTACACAATGGATAAATTATCTACTACAATCATATTATATAGTAACTAATTTAGACATTATAAAAAGAGAAAATAAATAAGCACGATTAACTTAAAGAAACGGTAAAATTTAAAAGTAATTAAGATTTTATAAATAAAACCTATTTTGATGAAAATGTCAAATATGACTATCATTACCTCCTCTTTTGCTAGCAAAGGGGTTATACAGTTTCACCCAAAATTACTTAAAGCATACGTTCATCATTTATATAACTAAAATGATCTAATATACAACGTTGTATATATATATATATATATATATATATATTTTTCATGTGGGATATGTCCCATGTATTATAAATTAGGAGCAACATCCTCAAGTCCCATACACAATAGAGTAAAGCGTTGAGTCTATCAATTGTGCTTATCCAACATTATAGTCATCATGGACTTGCACGAGCTTGTGTCCAAATGTTAAACTTGAGAGATAAGTCATCAAAAAAACTCTCACTAAATTTCTTAGCCATAGCTCATAGGTCGAATGTTCAAAATGTGAGAATTTATCAAAGCATGAATCTATTTCATTGAAGAAACCTAACGATTAGTTTTGCAAGAATGCAGAGAAGGAGGAAAATATGAGCAGAACACATGAGAAAAAGAAAATCCTTCATGATATTACTGAACAATGATAGCGCAATAAATAATACATCTCTCATAGAGAATTCGAATGCACTAAGGGAAAAATGAGTAGCTTACAAAAGTAGACTTACTAAATATGCAAAAAACCCATATTGGCAACATCAGATTTCAAACTCAGTCAAGGACCTCATGATTTAGCTAAATCGGATATGGTAGATAATGAGTGATGAAAAATAAGTAATATGATGTATTTTGGATAGGAAAAGATGGAGTATGTGTTGGCTAAAAGGCAGAAATATTTCCAATTCCATAAAGGCGCCATGCTTTATCCTTATCCACTGAAAAGTAGAAAAAAGTAGGAAAAGTTGTGTAAAAGCAGAAAGTTATCTCTTACCATTCTAGACTATAATAAAAGAAGGAAGAATATATCTAAGGTCTCTCAAGTGGATAATGATGACAATTTGTGAGACAAAAAAGGCAACACGGGGAAAACAACCTAGTCTAACACCTAGGAAATTATAAAAAATGAATAATAACTTATATCCTAAGTCTAAATGGGTTTTTAATATTTGAACACATCTCCTTAATACTAAATTAGAGTGAGTAAAATATGATTAGGGACCAATGAAAAAAAGGCTTAGGGTCACCCTATTAAAATTATTATATGCCAATGTAAACTAAGCAAACAAAGAAAACCTCATGGGAACAAAACCCTCCTTCAAGAATGGAAATGAAACACACCAAAAATTGTTGCTCCAAAATCAAGTAGGTGTGATGCTTGATATTATGTCTAGAGTAATATTCCTCATTTGTATTAGAGGTATGTGACCATCTAAATTAGGAACATGATCGGTTACATGATGGAAAATGCTTACATGTATAACAATTGAAATATACTCATAGGAAATCATGTAAATGATCTTCAAACTTGAATTTTGAAACATGTGATGTTAGAAAAGGTCCAAATGAGAATTTATGATATTTAGAATCTGTCACAATAATATTTATATGTCCTCCATCTTCTGTCCAAATTTGAGAGTATATGCCAATCTTCATCATGCAGTGGAATGGAAACTTGACACTGAGAGTGTGGGAAACTACTCCAAACTATCATTATACCTCCAAAGAATCCAAAGACACATCAACATGATATAAAAATAGAGGCTCTGAATGTTTATATGCTGTATAAGATGACTAATATACCTCGGAATTCAAATGTGAAGACTTTTGAGAGAACAATGTGTTTTGGAGATCAACTCCAAGAGCTTGTTGATGGTCCAATTTTTTGAATTTTGCACCAATGGTGATAAGATTATAAAAAAATAAAGGTAGATGATTTTGTAGCATTAAATCATCTCGAAAAAAGTGGAACATGTGTTTGATATGTGCCATAGTATTGGAATATTCATGAGCTTCTCCATATTTAGTGAAACTCTGAGAATTGGTGCAAGCAATCATGTAGAAAACCTCAAGAAGCATGGGATCAATTGAAGCATTTGAAGTTGCTCCAAAATCTGATATATCCTCCTATATTTCCATTAGATCATCATCTTGCACACCAAAAAATTAATTGGAAGTAGAGGAATTGAATTTTTCTTCAGCTTCTACACACAATAACTGGCTTCATTTGCTCAGAATTTGAGATAGAAGATTTGTAGGAGAGTGATGACTCAATAAATAGTTATTCAAAACTTGCATCTCCATTAGTCACTTCTTCTTCATGATCAACATCATAGGAACAATATAAATTATATTTATCTTTGTCTTCCAATGCAACAGACAAATATTTTTCTTCAATATGTACTTCTTCAGAGGAATAATTCGAATCAACGAGAATTCTAATAATAGGAACTAACTGTGTTCAGGACTTTTATGCAATTTCTAATTCTTCACGGAAAACTTATTCAGAGAATATTTAGGCCAAGACAGTAGTGATATCTGTGAGAAAATATAAGGAGGTTTCTATGATAGGATCGCTCTCCAAATGGATTATCACTTCCTCCTCATCTTCCAATCCAAATGTTTTGTCTAGATTTCTCCAAAGCTCACTTGGGATATTATTTGTATCAATGAGGTAGTGCATGCATGGAGGAATAGACAAACACATAATTCCGAAGGATCTAAAACTGTTAGTCAAAAATGCATCTTTCTCTTCAAAGGATTCTGGTTCTGTAACAATTGCAATAGACGTATCAAAGAGATCCAACCTCTTCAAATGCTATGATATCTTCAATTTCCAAATATAATAGTTTGGAGAATATCGAAGAGGAATTGAATTTAAACCCATGAAGTTGTAAATGCATAAAAATATGGAAAACAAAAATACTGAGGAGGAAATTCAATGCTACATATCTTTGATACCATGTGAGAATTTGTAATGGCATGAATCTAGTTCACTGAAGAAACCTCACAATTAGTTTTGCAAGAATGTAGAGAAGGAAGAAAATTTGAGCAAAACATATGGGGAAAAGAAACTCCATCGTGATATTATTGAACAATGATATTACGATAAATAATATATCTTTGATAGAAAATTACAATGCACAAAAAGAAATTCAAGTATCTCACAAAAGTAGGTTTACTAAATATGCAAAAAAACAATAATGGCAACATCATCTTTCCAACTCAGCCAAGGAATCCATGAACTAGCTAAATCACATAAGAAAGCTAATAAGTGATGAAAAATAATATCATGGATTTTGGATATAAAAATACGGAGGATGTGCTAACCAAAAAGTAGACAGGTTTCCAAGTCCATAAAGGCACCATGCTTTATTCTTATCCACTAAAAAGTAGAAAAAAGTAGGAAAAGCTTTGCAAAAGCAAGAAGTGCACTCTCAACGTTTTGGACTATCATAAAAGTAGGAATAGTCTATCTAAGGGATCTCAAGTGGATAATGATGACAAGTTGGGAGCCTAAAAGGAAACATGGGGTTAACAACCTAGTCTAACACCTAGGAACATATAAAAAATGAATAATAATGTATATCCTATGTCTAGACGGGTTTTCAATATTCTGTCACAAAAGAATATAGCTTGATTCCATAGGTGTCACCTGAGTTCAAATGTAAAGAAGTTAAAAATACTTCCAACCAACATCATCCTTGCCAGATCTGGAGATAGCCATGCAAATGCACATCCCATAGAAAATTTCTCGAGTGTAAGAATATTGACACGAGGTGATGAATGCACAAATTTCATTTCTTCATCTTACAAATCCATTACACAAAATAGCTCACATAAAGGTCAAAGGAGAGCACCATATATAGAGCGTTAAGGAAAAAATCTCGGACTAAAACTTCAAATCACAAGGAACAGTGCTAAATGTTCGAATGTGCAAGTCTCATGGAAATATTTGAAAGCAAAAATCAAGCACTTCCATATTTGAAAGCAAACAAACGGTATCAAGATTAGCTTCATATTTCCTGGATACCAATTAAATCATCTCGAGATTGAAGATATGATCATGTAAATGCATATTTCTCTAGTCAAAAGGGTAGGTGGCAGATTATAAAATGGTCACAACTCATTTCTCGCATAATCCTAGTAGAGATGATAGTGAGTGTCAAGTAAGGTGGAGTGCCTAATCGTTTAAACAATTATTCGCATACTAATTTTCTATATTTTAGGCATTGAGTAAACTTTCAAATGGATAGTTGGAGAACAAGAAATTTCAAAATCACGGTTGGAAGTTTACCAAGAATTTATAGGTTTGGAGAGCGGTTTATGATGTGTTGATAGTTAAAGAAAGTGATCCTAGTTTCTATGCAACTTATTGAAGATTATTTTAGTTTCTAAAGTTTGTAATAGGGAATTTATTGTAGTTCTATTTCAAGATGGATTTTTAATGTAAAAAGGAGTTCAATCCAAGGGGGTTGGGAATTTAATTATGTGACTTGATAGTCTGATTTTGTATACAGAAAATCTGTTTTCAAATGTATGTATTTCATGCCTGAAGACTCCAATAAATGTAATGTTTAGTATGTATTATCTCATGCGCATTTACCTTATTATTATTCTTGGATGTGATGTTTATAGTGTAGTATACGTTGTAGTTCTAAGTTGTAGAATCCATAAATGGTTAATGATTAATTGGGTTTTGATGTAGCTAGTTGATCTCCTTCTTTTGATGGAACCAATGCTTTCTACAAGCTCATATTCTTCTCATGCATCTTGCATGCCTTTGCATGGATTAAAGCATTTTTTTTCATCCATAATGGTTCCCAATATAGTTCCTTCCCGTTCGTTTGTGCCATTCCCCCACACATTGACTTTGGTTCACAGGATTTGGTGGTTAATCAATAATTTTACTTTCAAGATATGTTGCAAAAGGGAAATAACACACCTTATTATGGATTCTAGAATCTCCCTCCTTATATATTCTACTAAATCACAATGTTGAAGAGAAATCCCTTTTTTATCACTCTCATCTGTTGGTGTGGAGATTTAATGGCTTGTGGGCATGGGTTGTCGATTTACAGAAATGGGTTATCAGCTCTTGGACGCCCCTAATGAAGGAGGAGACTTTTAATAACCCTTGTGAAAATGGTTTTTTTGTTATTGAATTTGACGTTCAAGAAGATAGGGATTTGATGGAGTCATATTGGATCCTTGGTTCTGGGGAAGCTCCGGTTTATGCTTGAAGCTATGGATTCCCAGCTTTGGTCCTCTAATGGATTCACTTGCCTCAGCTCATGTATGACTCATGATTTTGAATATCTCGTTGCATTTCTTATGTAAACCCTCCCTTAAATCCATTAGGAATTCTCTTTGCAAGTTCTTCTTTTGCATCCTAGAAACTTTGAATCAGTATTATACTACCGTTGCAAGGATTTGTCTAGAAATGGATTTCGGATAAAGGATGTCCGAGTAAAATAAACCTTAATGAAAGAAATTTCTCATAGACCCAAAAAATTGACTATGAACAAGTTATTTTTAAATGGAGAAGTCTTTCCACCATATACACAATAAAATATGAGTTATAAACCTAGATATAAAAAATTAAAACAATCATAATTAACTTATATAAAATATTTAAAAATAATAATAGAATAAAACTAAAATAAACATGATCATACTTAAACATTTAAAATTGTACCATTCAAAATGAGCTCAACATATTTAGAGGATTTATTGAACATGAATATTTTAAACTGCATTGAATGTGCATTAAAACAAAATAATGCAAGAATAATATATCAATTAATCAATGAGCGTAAAATTAGAAAATAACAAAATTATCTCTAGGTAGGAAAATAATCCAATCCGAAAACAATAAAATAACCTTTTGAAAAATAGTAGGTAATAAAATTATTACCGGAAAACAATTTGAATCAACACAGTTAGAAATAAATTACCAGCAGTGACAAGGAAACTATTATGGATTCTAGAAGATCCCTTCTTGTCTATTCCATTAGATCCCAACCTTGAAGAGAAAGCCCTTTTTTATCACTTCCATCTGTTGGTGTGGAGATTTGATGGCTTATGGGCATAGCTTCTTGATATACAAAAATGGGAAATGGGTTATTAGTTCTTGGACGTCCCTAAGGAAGGAAGAGAATTTTAATAGCCCTTGTGAAAATGTGTTTTTTGTTATTGAATTTGACCTTCATGAAGATAGGGATTTGATCTTGAGATTGGGTCTTTGGTTCTAGCTCGGGTTTATGCATGAAGCTATGGATTCCCACCTTTGATCCTGTAATCGATTCACTTGCTTGATACCCACCTTTGATCCTGCCATTTGGAATTCTCATGACACGTTCCACTTTTGCATCATAGAAAATTTGAATGAGTATTATACTACCATTGCAAGGATTTGTCTAAAAATGAATTTTGATAAAGGCTTTCCCACTAAAATAAACCTCAATGGAAGAAATTTCTGGCATCCAATAACCTCTTTCCCCAAAAATAATCACAAACCCAAGTGGTGAGAGGTTACACTGAGATGGAATTAATTTATCTATGCAAAACAAACCCCAAATCAAGATTATGCTAAAGCAGACTCAGAATCCATCCAAGAAGAAATTAGTACACCTCATAGCACCAATGATTCTATGAAGGACCAAGAACAACACAAAAGTTTCAATAATTGAACGACAAGGTTAGAGTTTTCAAGTCGTAAGAAAGAACGAAAGGAATGTTAATTTAGAAAAAACCATTTCACCCTGCATGTCTGGAATAGATAATCTTCAAGCTATTCATAAAAAATACCAAGGGTGTTTCTAATACAATGGCACACTAAATCTACATATCTTTAAGAAAAATTACAAGTAATTTTTAAAAAACAATAAAATACCAACCTTTAAAATAACATAATATATTGGCCACTAATGCAATGGCACAGATCAATAATCCAACCCATTGGAAAACAATAAAATAATAGTCTTTTGAAAAATCCAATCCAATGCCTTGGAAAACAATATTCCAATCTGCTGGAAAACAAATTTAATCCAATTAGTTGGAAAATAATAAAATAACAGCCTTTTGAAAAATCTAATCCCTTGGAAAACAATAAATCAACACACTTACATCCAATCAAATCCGTTGGAAAACAATAATCCAATCCATTAGAAAACAAATCCAATCCAATCAGTTGGAGAACAATAAATCAATACAGTTAGAAAAAATAAATTAACAGCAGTGAATATGGCTATTTAAAATAATAACATACTCCAACCAGGAAGATGCAAAATGCGTGAAGATTTTATGAGAGACATCAGTCCAGCATAAAATCAGGCCTCGACTCAGATTGAGGGTGCATTGGCAGCAACAGCATTACTAGAGGTCGTGGTCATAGTCGGGGCGTTCATGGCGAGCATTACAGGTATATCAGGTCGTAGTCGTGGTTGTGGTGTGGTGGAGAAGGCATGCATACTGTGCCTTATTCACTGCTGTTCCAACAAGTGCTACTGCAGCTCCAACAAGTGCCACTCATGCTGTTCAAACAAGTGCCGGCGCGGCTGCCCAAACAAGTGGCGCTGTTGTTCCAACAAGTGCCATGGTTGTTGTTCAGGCTCAAGCTGCGGTTCAGATTAAGACACGCGCATTGGCAGCAACATCATTACTAGAGGTCGTGGTTGTAGCACGGGCGTTCATGGCAGGCATTACAGGTAGATCAGGTCGTATTCATGGTTGTGGTGTGGTGGAGAAGGCTTGCATGCTGTGCTTTATTCGCTACTGTTCCAACAAGTGATGCTGTTGTTCCAACAAGTGCAGCTGCTGCTGTTCAAACAAGTGCCGCTGCTGCTGCATGGAGAAAACGTTCGCTCTGGTTCTTCGCAGATGCTCTTCCACCAAACTCTCTCGCATGGAGAAGGTGGTGTTGGTTATACTTGGATTCACATTTCTGAGATGCGGATGGAAGTGATGCTGATGCCCTGCATTTCTATTCCGTGGCTGCACTGAAGGCCTCTTTTTGTTGTTAATGTTCATGCGTTCCATTTTCTCTTCTAATTCTACTGCGACCGTGGAAGATGATCCCTCCTCCATTGAATCGGGAAGATGTAAAGATGATCCCTCCATTGAACCCAGATGCAAAGATGACAGTCCCTCCTCGATTGAACATGCCAGATGCAAAGATGGTTCTTCCTCCTCTATTGAACACGCATTGGCAGCAACAGCATTACTAGAGGTCGTGGTCGTATCCGGGGCGTTCATGGTGGGCATTACAGGTAGATCAGGTCGTAGTCATGGTTGTTGTGCGATGTAGAAGGCGTGCATACTGTGCTTTATTCATTGCTGTTCGAACAAGTGCTGCTGTAGCTCCAACAAGTGCCGCTGTTGCTGTTCAAACAAGTGCCTTCGCCGCTGTTCAAACAAGTGGCACTGCTGTTCCAACAAGTGCAGGGGCGATAGCAAAAACTGAGCCGACTAAACTTGGGTTTAGGGCTCAGTCAATATTCATATTTCAAATTTTCACTTTTACCTTTCACGCCAACCACTTTTCTTTTTCACCATTCGGGTGAAACTTGTCTATGTCCGACTAGATAAGTTTACAAATTTTAGTCCGTACTTCACTCGAGCAAAATTACTCTGACTTACTTGTCCAACTGATTTTTACCTTGACGACTTTTACTCCCACCAAGTAAGTCGGACCTTAGACTAAGTTGGCTGCTTTAGTCGGCTGACTCACCGACTACTCAAGTCGGCTCTTCGACCACTCTAGTCGGCTCACTTTGGTCGAAATCTGAAGAATATGTTTCTTAGTCTAAAGACTTAAGAAATTACAAATGCTTTTCACCTGTGAGTAAAATGAAGTAAAATAGATAGATTTACAAATCCAAATAACTTATGAGAAACATGTGCCCAAATATGTAGGAAGACTTGAGTCGACCAATGTGCCGTAAAACCTGGAACTTTCACGCGGTGAGATTTTTATGGGTTCTTGTTCTTTTACTTATCAGTAATTGTAAAAGACATTTACAAGAATAAATATGGAAACATATGCGGCCAAATAATCATGCATTCAACCACAAACTATTTCATATATTAACTATGCTGAAATAACAAAGTACTACAAACTTGTCGGTTACAAAATGGTCGGTCCAGACTTGTCCGTTCAGACTCGTCGGTCTACAGAGCTTCAGCTCTTCGACTAAATCACATGCACAGAAGCTTGAGCTTTGACTTCTCTTTCTCACCCTGAGTTCCTCTAGTGTCTATCTTCTATGTTCCTGTGTTTCTGATTTACAAAAATGTTTCTTCTATTTATAGGCAATTTGAAAATTGCTACAGCATGGGCCGACTGACTTGCCATTAAAGACTGTAATAACTATCTACCTAACAACTTAGCTTCAGAAATAAATTCGACTGGACTATGTTGCCTACTCGTAGACTTTTCCTCCTTGTTAGACTGACAGACAAGATCTCGACTTGTACGGCCTCTGACAAAGTCGGCTGAAAGTTACATACTGATTTGCAAGTAATTACATTTCTCCAACACTCCCCATTAATTATGAGTAGATGGGGTTTTTAAAACAAAAATTTACAAAATGTTTCAGAGCTTAGACATGCTCTGTTTATGACAGAGTTCACTATGGAGAACTTGTCATTCTAAGATAACTACACGGATATTGGAATGTGTCATTTGCCAATGGCTTTGGGAAGATGTCGGCGAGTTGGTCTTCAGACCTGCAAAATTCCAAACAAATTTCCTTGTCGTTCACCAACTCTCTTATAAAATGAAACCTTGTGTCGATGTGCTTGGTTCTCTTGTGAAACACATGATTCTTTGATAATGCTATGGCTGAATTGTTGTCACAGAAGATTGTTGTCGGTTCTTGATGGTTCAGTGACAAGTCTTTTAAGACTCTTCTCATCCAGACAGCTTGACATGTAGCACTTGTTGCTACAACATACTCTGCTTCAGCTGAAGATAGAGTTACTATGGGCTGTTTCTTTGAAGCCCATGAAAGAACACCTGTACCAAAATGAAATGTGTATCCAGATGTGCTTTTCCTGTCATCTATGCTGCCTCCATTGTCACTGTCAATGTAACCAATGAGTTTAAAATTTTCTGAGGTTGAATACATAATACAAAGGTCTTTTGTGCCACTTACATACCTCAGAATTCTTTTAGCTACTTACCAATGTGAGTCTTTTGGTGAATCCATGAACCTTGAGATCAAAATTACACCATACATAATGTCTGGTCTTGTTGCTGTCAAATACATAAGGTTGCCAACAAGCCTTTTGAATAGCGTAGGATCTACAGTGGCTCCTTCATCATCCTTGCTCAATTTTAAACCTGTTATTACTGGTGTTGGGGCTGTCTTGCAGTTAGACATGTTAAACCTTTTTAAAACTTCACTTGCATACTTATACTGTGATATAAAGATACCACTTTCATACTGCTGAACTTCAATGCCCAGAAAAAACTTCATAAGACCCAGATCAGTCATTTCAAATTCACTTTCCATGACTGTTTTAAAATCTGCTATGCCATAATCACCAGTAAATATTAAATCATCTACATACAGGTAGACAATTAACATCTTACCTTGCTCATCGACTTTGGTGTTCAAAGTCGGTTCACTTTCACTTCTGTGAAATCCATTTTCAATGAGATAAGAATCAATTCGACTGTACCAAGCTCTAGGAGCTTGCTTCAAACCATATAGTGCCTTTTTCAGCCTGTAGACTTTATGCTCTTGACCTTGAACTTCATACCCTTGTGGCTGTTCCACATATACTTCCTCTTCTAGATAGCCATTTAAGAATGCCGACTTGACATCCATTTGATGAACTTGCCATTTGTTTTGTGCAGCAATGGCCAAAACTGTTCTGACTGTATCCATGCGTGCAACAGGTGCAAACGTTTCATTGAAGTCGATGCCGGGTTGCTGTGTGAACCCTCTTGCTACCATTCTTTCTTTGTGCTTTTTCACATTCCCATCAGCATCTTGTTTTGTCTTATAAATCCATTTGACACTGATTACATCCTTGTCTTTTGGTACATTGACCAATTCCCATGTCTGGTTTTTCTCGATGCATTCTATTTCTTCATCCATGGCTTGCGCCTATACTTCTTCTTCAACAGCTTCTTCAAATGTTAGTGGATCATATATAGGAGAAAATAATGCAAACAGAGAGAATGAATTAGGTGTACCAACTTCATATATCTCCCGCAGACTTCTTGTCTTCACCGGTTTTGTCGATGTCGACCTCGACGAAATGCTTGATGGAGTCTGCTGTCCCCTTGATGTACTTGTCAGTGTAGCTTGAGCTGCTACTTGTGTCAATGGTCCTTGTGATGAACCGTGTCTTGGTGTCATGGGAGTCGATGGTGCTCCGACTGGTTGACTTACATGTGGTATTTGAACCACTTCCTCTTCCATATCATCATTGTCGATGCTCGACACAATCTTGACATTTGTGTCGACAGTTCCATCCCATGATTCATTCTCGACGAATTGAACATCCCGACTGATTATCACTTTCCTTGTGACAGGGTCATACATCTTGTATGCTTTTGTGTCTTCTGAATAGCCGACAAAAATACATTTCTGTCCCTTCTTGTCTAGCTTCTTTCTCAGCTCATCTGGAATATGAGCATATGCAACACAACCAAAAAATTTTAAATGTGAAGCACTATGATTCATACATGTCCATGCTTCTTGGGGAACTTTGTTCTTCACACTCTTTGTCGGACATCGGTTCATAATGTAAACAACAGTTACGACTGCTTCACCCCAATACTCATTTGACAAATTCTTGGCTGCCAACATGCTGCGTGCCATCTCCATGATGGTTCTGTTCTTTCTTTCGGCAATACCATTCTGCTGAGGTGTATACCGTGCAGTGAATTGTTTCTGTATGCCATGGGTCTTGCAAAAATTCAGAAATTCATTTAAAACATATTCACCTCCTTTGTCGGTCCTTAAGATCTTGATGCGGTGACCACTCTGGTTCTCCACGAGTGCCTTGAACTGCTGAAAATAACCAAATGCATCAGATTTATGTTTCAGATTTATGTCTCCAATGTATCCCATGCTTGCTTGGCATTAGTCGATGCTGCTATTCTTGGGAGTATGCTCTCATGCATAGCTTGATGTATGAAAAACAGAGCTTTTCCATCTCTCTTCCTCTGTTCTCTCAAGGCATCTTTCTGAGCTTGTGTGAGATTGTTATATGCTGTCATGTCTGCTGGTTCTACATAACCATGCTGGACTATCTCCCAGACATCTTGTCCTTTGAATAAATCCTTCATTGTTAAATACCAATATTCATAATTCTTTCCTGTAAAACTTGGAGGTTGTAATGAACCAGAAGTGGAAGCCATTTTTAATTTTTAATTAACTTTCCTTAGAAAATTAATTTCCAGTTTTTAAGACAAGATTTCTTTCCTAAAATCTTGGGCTGATATAAATCTTGCTATATAACCAAGCTCTGATATAATACCAAGCTCTGATACCAGATAGCCAAAACCGAGCCGACTAAACTTGGGTTTAGGGCTCAGTCAATATTCAAATTTCAAATTTTCACTTTTACCTTTCACGCCAACCACTTTTCTTTTTCACCAGTAGGGTGAAACTTGTCTATGTCTGACTAGACAAGTTTACAAATTTTATTCCGTACTTCACTTGACCAAAATTACTCCGACTTACTTGTCCGACTGATTTTTACCTCGACCACTTTTACTCTGACCAAGTAAGTCAGACCTTCGACTAAGTCGGCTGCTTTAGTCGGCTGACTCACCGACCACTCAAGTCAGCTCTTCGACCACTCTAGTCGGCTCATTTTGGTCGAAATCTACAGAATATGTTTCTTAGTCTAAAGACTTAAGAAATTACAAATGCTTTTCACCTGTGAGTAAAATGAAGTAAAATAGACACATTTACAAATCCAAATAACTTATGAGAAACATGTGCCCAAATATGTAGGAAGACTTGAGTCGACCAATGTGCTGTAAAACCTGGAACTTTCACGCGGTGAGATTTTTATGGGTTCTTGTTCTTTTACTTATCAGTAACTGTAAAAGACATTTACAGGAATAAATCTGGAAACATATGCGGCCAAATAATCATGCATTCAACCACAAACTATTTCATATATTAACTATGCTGAAATAACAAAGTACTACAAACTTTTCGGTTACAAAATGGTCGGTCCAGACTTGTTCGTTCAGACTCGTCAGTCTACAGAGCTTCAGCTCTTCGACTGAATCACATGCACAGAAGCTTGAGCTTCGACTTCTCTTTCTCACCCTGAGTTCCTCTAGTGTCTATCTTCTATGTTCCTGTGTTTCTGATTTACAAAAATGCTTCTTC
This sequence comes from Pseudotsuga menziesii, assembly GCA_001517045.1. Taxonomy (NCBI): domain Eukaryota; kingdom Viridiplantae; phylum Streptophyta; class Pinopsida; order Pinales; family Pinaceae; genus Pseudotsuga; species Pseudotsuga menziesii. The sequence continues at coordinate 2,189 of LPNX010173799.1, read as the reverse complement.
TATTTATAGGCAATTTGAAAATTGCTACAGCATGGGTCGACTGACTTGCCATTAAAGACTGTAATAACTATCTACCTAACAACTTAGCTTTAGAAATAAATTCGACTGGACTGTGTTGCCTACTCGTAGACTTTTCCTCCTTGTCAGACTGACAGACAAGATCTCGACTTGTACGGCCTCTGACAAAGTCGGCTGAAAGTTACGTACTGATCTGCGAGTAATTACATTTCTCCAACATGTTGTTCAGGCTCAAGCTGTTGTTCGGATTGAGACACACACGCATTGGCAGGAACATCATTACTAGAGGTCGCGGTCGTAGCAGAGGCGTTCATGGCAGGCATTACAGGTAGATCAGGTCCTAGTCGTGGTTGTGGTGTGGTGGAGAAGGGGGGCATGCTGTGCTTTATTCGCAGCTGTTCCAACAAGTGCCGCTGCTGCTGCATGGAGAAGGTGTTAGCTCTATTTCTTCGTAGATGCTCTTCCAACAAACTCTCTCGCATGGAGAAGGTGGTGTTGGTTATACTTGGATTCACATTTCTATGATGCGGATGTAAGCGATGCTGATGCCCTGCATTTCTATTCCGTGGCTGCACTGAAGGCCTCTTGTTGTCGTTGTTAATGTTCAAGAGTTCCATTTGATTTTCTAATTCTACTGTGACGATGGAAGATGCTCCCTCCTCCATTGAATCGGCCAGATGTAAAGATGATCCCTCCATAGAACCAGATGCAAACATGACAGTCCCTCCTCCATTGAACAGGCCAGATGCAAAGATGGTTTTTTCTCCATTAAACCCAGATGCAAAGATAGTCCCTCCTCTGCTGAACAGGCCAGATGCAAAGATGGTCCCTCCTCCAATGAACCAGCCAGATTAACCAAAGATGTCGATGATGTCTGTCGAGATTCCACACATTGATTTCCCTTCTTATCACTTCTTCTGCTTGAGACCTAATACAATTCTTGTCTCTGTTTTCTCCGCTTTCAGCTTGCAGTCCAATTTTCTTACCGATGCCTTAAATATATATCTTTAAGCTATGGCCAGAGTAACCTTGGAGTGAGGGGCAGTTAGCTTAATCCACAAATGAAGCACAAATTAGGTGGATTTTATTATTATTATTATTATTAGATAACAAATAACTGTTCCAACCATCATATTTGACCTAAATTGAATTTTGAGTAAAGCTTTTTAGTCACGCAAAAGTTCTTTATGAAACTTTCTCCTTATGGTTTTAGCCCATTTTAAAATACCATCAATCTTAACTTCCTTGAGTTGCTAGATATAGTCAACAAGTGTTTTCTTGTTTCCTTTTTAAAAAACTTGGACTCCAAACAAAATTATTAAAATTAATAAACTTAATAATCAAATTTGACCATCTTAATATTTATTGATATTTTATAATTATTTAAATTAATAAACTAATAATGAAACTTGACTAGACTAAAATGTTTAGTGATTGGTTACAAATTGTCATTGGGTTTTAGTTTCAAATAATTAATAAAACTAATTTTGTGGGCGTAATGGTTACCTCCCTCCTAAGGGGGTTTACCCTTCTAGTTGAAGAAAACCTAAGCCCACCACCATTTCCAGCAAGTCTAATTTGCAGGGGAATATCTTCGGTAAGATATATAGTTGTAGGATTGCCACCTATATATTATTTGTATGCACGAGGAAAAAAAACCATCATCCCCAACTTATCCTACATCCTTAACTTATCTTTTATATATGTGAAGGTGTAAAAGTCAAACTCACTTACTAACTAACTAAAAATTGAAAAAAAAAGTAAATGGACATAGAACATTATTTCACTTGAAATTTTTTTTTGGGTTTCTCAACCTATTAACTTACTCCCATAAAAATTGGGTTGGTCCACTTATTAACTTACTCCTTTAAGATTAAGTTTCTCCACTTATTAACTTACTCCCATAAAAATTATTTTTTATCAAAATTTTCATTAGCCTTCAAACTAAAAGTCATTTCTACTTTAAGAAGGGAAAGATGTTTCAAAATGCTTTGGGTTAGGGGGCATGCTTCCCTCAACCATACCAAATACAATTATCACATAGCCAAATGTGTGTTATATAATTGAGAATATCTCTAATATGGTTGAGTAAGTCAAACCTAACTAAATAAATAAGTAGAATCCATACGGACTTATAAATAGAGTGTTTCAGGTAGTCATTAGGGAGAGTT
>LPNX010173774.1:158317-169474 GCA_001517045.1 Pseudotsuga menziesii | reverse complement strand
TATATATATATATATATTATACGATTAATCTATGCTTATATGTAAGAGCCTATTTCCTTCATACTTTTGTACATCCAAATTTACCAGTACTAACCCTCTTAGAATAGTGGAATTGGTAAAGAATATTTTGAATAGAAGGATTAACTCACCATACAATAACAATGCATGGCCCCCTTGTTTTCTCAAGTGAGTAGAGTATTGTTTCTTAATCAACTTAGATTTATATACAATGAATATTTGGTCAGTAAGTAAACATGACTCTCTATTCTCTTAGCATTCTCAAGTACCATGAAGATGCATAGTCAGCATTCATCAGGTTCCCAAGCCTTTACTTTTCTTGAATACCATTTCCCCCTATTGGATCCGTTTCCCTATCGTTTGGTCGTATCAAGATTCACCTTCTAAGTCAAACAATCAGATTCTTAACCTAGGATGTTAGACTCATAAATTGCCTTTTACTAATCTTTGCATTTTCGAATGGGGGTCGTGAGGGGACATTACATTTAAAAAAACAATTAAGTTGAGGGATGCCTGATTTTTCAGTTTTCTATTACATCTAACATGCCAAAATTGACCCTCATTAGCTTGCACTCACCCTTCATTTAAATATTAATTAATCTCAATTCAATTCCATGCTTCTGCATCCAACAAATTCTTCCCGTTTAACAATGGTAGCTTAAAAAATTCAAATATTTACATGCCAATGTTTTTTCATGTTGTATTTATGCAAAGGAGCATCCATCTCATGTCTTCTTGTGGCTAGAAAAGGAGAAAAAGAGTTTTGAATTACGTTCCATAGTTTAAATTACAAGGTGTATCACATAACTATACATGTCATATTCTTCCTCTTTTTAAAAGTCAGTGCCTTACTATGCCATTTGCATGTGCTATCTCTTGTTCATTCACATGTATGACTAATGCAAGTATCCATTTCAGTGACTTTCAACACTCTATTGGCTTGGTGATATTTCTTGGCTTGGTGAAAAAGGTAGGACACTTTGGTCTTCGTAACCAAGATAGAATCTCTAGGTGTGAAATATACCACAAAGTTTACAACAAGTAAAACAAGAGAAAATGAAGTGTTTTTTAATTCAAAGTAGGTTATATATATAGCTTAAATATATTGTGCACTTTCCACTTTTACATTTTTTTACACTTTTCAACTTCTCTTTCAAGTACATCACTTCCACTTTACCTTCTTATTATGGTGTTCTTTTTGCACCATTATTCGCACTTTCTAGTTATTTGTAATGCCCTTGCTAGTTGTGTAGAGAAGGGCGCATCTCTACAGCACGTGTGGGGAGGGAAGTGTCTATTTGTCCCATAAAAATAAAAAATTTAAAATTTTGTCCCATAAAAAATAAGAACGCACGCACAATGTGTTGTAAAATAGTGGAGCCAGGGTGGGAGGAAGTGTCTATAAGTCCGAGGAAATAGGATAGACATTGTAAAAAGTGTTGGGCACTAGGTTAGACATTGTATCTTGTTGAAGAATATTGTCCAAAGAAATTTGTTGGGTTTTTTCTTGTGAGAGGGTTTTCCTAGGGTAAATTTTTTTTTTATGAAAGTGTTTGTTTCAGCGATCCTATACATGATTGCAGTTTATGTTTAGGTGATAAATGATTTAATAAAATCTTATTGCTAAGAAAAAGAACACTTCTAACCTTGCTACATTTGATGAAGTAGTTAGATATAAATAATGGAAAGAAGAAAATATTAATGAAAAAGGATTAAGTACTTGCAAATGGGACTTGCTACTTAATTGATTGTCCACTTGATTTTAATATCTATATTTAAATATTTTTTTACAATTGACTTGTCTTCTTAAAGTGAAATATAAAATTCCTCTTATTAGTTAAGAGCATGTCTTCATGCAAGGTAATGACCAAATGAGAGCCATAGGGAGGAGCTCTTCACTTGGCAGGAGAGGAGCTCTTCAATGAGGAGGAGCTCTTCAACCCGTTTCTTTATTGACCACGTTATATTTCGGATGATAATACTCTTTTAAACACATTAAAATATTATTGAAAATTTAGAAGTGTGTATGCAAAGTAATGGTATCATATGAAATACTAGATTTAATTAACATCTAGGCATCCCTTGAGAAATTACAAGAATAACTTGTGGTAAGTTCAAAAGGATTTTATATATTACATAGAAAGGTTATTTTGTATATGTAAATGACAAGAAGACTTAATGAAAAATCTATTTTTCCAAACAAAATTATGATTGTTTATATTTTTTTCTAAATTAATAAAGTTAAATGTTGGTGTATTGCTTTATGTTCTTAACGTAATATTTCAAAATAAAAGAGAAAGTAATATTTTTTAAATTAAAACAAGAGCCATTTGAGATTGCCACATGCAGTTTTAAATTAATGACAATAAACTAAGAAATTTTGTAGTAGTAACGATTTTCAACTGATCACTTCATGACGTTTCACAAATACTAAAGAGGGAAATATGTTATTCGTTGTTATTCCATTGATTTGTGTTTTCAATTTGAACGGGAACACAACCCTAGAGATTAGCTTATGAGATTCTATCTTACATGCACTTTGGTTGCAAGGAAATTTTTAGTTGTAAGCAATAGTAGAGAACATGGACAAGTCATGGTCACGATTTTTCTTTAGTATTTACCACCATGCCCCTAATATCATATAATATTAATGTATATTAAGTACAACAATTTATAATACTCCAAAAACCAAATAATAATAAAAAATCAAAATTTAAATTTAATTAAATTAAAACCATAAACACCAGTTTTTGTCTTATCTTCCCTCCACCATAAATTGCAGTCAAAGTTTTATTGATAGATTTTTTTTCCAGCTTTTATTACACCTTGTCTAGTTTTACCTATATTAGCTCTTAAGAGATAGTAAATTATGCCATATCACCACCCATAGCTATCATGATGTACATCAATTCTTCAATTCCAACTGTTCCTTTAACTCCAACAATTTATTATGATCGTCGATATAGAATAAAATTAAATTCTCTGAGTTGGCTCCCTCTCCCTTCTTGGGCCTAAGAGCTCTCTTAATGCTACCTCATCTTTATATCAATTCTCCATTTCCAACTTTGTATTTAACTCCAACAATTTATTATGATCGTTCATACAGAGAAAAAATAAATTCTTCAAGTTTGCTCCCTCTCTCGTCTTGAGTCTAAGAACCCTATTAACGCTACCTCATGTTTACAAGGTGTTTCTTAGTTCCATTCCTCATTATAAATTCCTCCGCATTAATGGTCGAGGTGCTGCACGTCTCATCATTTATGGATTATAGCCTACCTATTATCGACAGCGGAAAATGAACCATAAATTGAAGTCAATGCCAGAGATAGATAGGACCGGAACTCCAACAAGGCATGGGAAAGAAAGCTCTTTAAATAGCTTACCCCAATTCAACTCTGGTCTCTGTTTAGGGCTGATGTACAATCATGGACTCCTTTAAAGACACTTTAGATTCCACATAATACTAGAAAAATCTAGAACCTCTAACTTGAGGGGAGAAATAGGGATACTTCCCTAACATATTTGAAGATGAAATATAAGGACAAAAGATAGGTAATTGAATCATCTTTCCTCATATATAACATTTATGCAAAAAAAATGTGTGTAAATGATTATAAACTTAGTTTATGTGAAATTGGGTTTCAATTTTTCGGCACATCATAACATATATGTTTGTACAGGTGCAAATCTATATGAGGTAAATGATGTCAATTTTGTATAAAATATTGCAGACATATAAAGGATATATGGGCCTACTGCAACACTATTTATTCATAATTTTTCATGAATTATTTTTTATTATTATTAATTATTGAAGTGAGAAAAGCTTGAAATGAAAACATTCTTTGTGGGTGCAATACTTTAGAGGAAAAAATTAATGAAATCCTTGATTTCTATATATATTATTGTAGAGTTTTTTCTCTTCTAGTGAACCATATATTTTTCTTGGGAAATGGTGAAGGCAATCAAAAGTTATATAAAAAACAATCGATGTATCTATTTTTGAAAACTAACGTGTGTCATTTAGAAAAATAATAATAAATAATTCAAACATACATTTGAAGGAAAAAAATACATATTCATAATTGTAAGATCATACTCTACAATATTCTAAATTTTCATAAAAAAATATTGTGTTTGTCAAAGCAAAACATGCCATCAAAACTGATCATATTGATAGAGTTCTAAAAGACACGAAATAGACCTAGTTTATTTGTCCTAGCCAATAGGTTCAGTAGTCCAAATCTATTTCCGAACATAATGTCAAACCTTATTCTCGTCGAGTTTTGAAATTTTTAAAACATGCATATGTGTTTTAGCATTATTCATATCGCATTTCCGATTCATATCACATATGTGTTATAATGCATATGCGGTTTTGCTTAACTAGCTTGGTACAAGAGTAAAAAAGAGTAAATACCAAGTTAGTGGATAGTCTTTGGGAGAAAACCCATATAAAAAGAAAAGATGATGGTAATTATTGGCCCCTCCAAAGCGAGTTAGTGTGGGAGAAGGATGAGGCTTATTCTCAAATTTGTGAATGGTTATGGATAACGAGGTCAGATTATTGGAGGTTCAAGGAGCTTGTCCATGGCACTTTTTCAAGGCGCTTAAGACATAGAAGATGATTTTTAGAGTTAATGATTGAGTTTTATTTCCTAAACTTTCTCTAAGGCTCGAAACTCATATCTCTCTCTAAATGATTCCTAATGGTACCAACATATCCACTATGAGGATAAGGATTGTGAGATCATTTATGTTGTTTTGAAGAACTATTTTTGTCCGTGGACACAAAAAAGAATCTTTTAGGGCCTAAGGACAAGGTGTCATCGCTCGACTTTGTTGAGGCTCCACTATGTATACATTGTGCTGAAGAATGACTTAGGGTTTCTCCCACAACTATGTATGGGATATGCTCATGAGGTCATGTATGGTGGATCAAGTTTCATTCTTAAAACTATATTCTAAGAAGTTTTCTTTATGGTATAAGGACTAGGTTTCCTACCTTAACAATGTCCAATACCCATGGTTTCATATATACTATTCAAAACCTTCTAACAACATCCATGTCACCACTCGAAGGAAAGGGTAACTTCAAGTGGTCATGGCTGGTCATTTGAGGTGTTTTTCATGGTCATGGATTCCTAGAATTTTTTTTTAGAGTACAATCCCAATGTTTACTCACCCAACAATGTCGAAGGACACACAACCCATACCTAGTGCTTGTAAGTCATGTGAAGTGATTCGAAGTATCATTTTAGGCCTTTTATGGATATAATATTCCTTTATGGCCTAAGGATTGGGTTCACTTATTCAACCATGTGTAAGGCCTTGAGAGCCATGTCTACTATTTAAAAACTATCAATGGCATGATTATCCCCAATTTTTGGGTAGGGATACCATCAATAGGTCTTTTGTAGTAGTTTGAATTGTCCTTATTGACCTTAAATGACTAAGGGATTTATTTAGGGCCCACGGCTTGGGTTTCCTCCCATTTCCATGCATATGGACCCAAGACCCATAACTAATATAAAAAAAATCACTAATCAATCACATATCCCTAATCTAAGGCCAAAGACCCGCTAGAGAGGTCATGTGTGGTGGATCAATACATTATTCTTTCCTCTGGATCCCTAGAAGCTTCCTTTAGTGTCTATGACCTGGGTTTCTTGATCGCTCAACCATGTCAAAGGTCTCTAAACCCATCATTAGTGATTAGAACATCGTAATGGTGTCAATTCCCACACACAAAGCTAAGAATGGCCTCAAGAGGTGACATATTGTGGTGTAAGGTGTTATTGGTGGTCCTAGATGCCTAGAAGCTTATATTTATTCGCCTCCCACCAATCCCTTCCCTTTATATTTGTCCTCCTCCATCCCCCCCTCATATCTCTCCCCTACCCATCCCTCCCTTCCCCTAATATTTCTACTCCATTCATCCCCCCAATATATGTCTCCTACACATCCCTCCCTCCCATGTCTCCATCTACACCTTCCTCTTGCTCCATTGACTCCCCCCCCCCCCCCCCCCTCTTAACCAATGTAATGTTAGGCCATGATCCACCCCATAGACCATCTGGATGGAATATTGGGAGTCTAAATGGCATTATAATGGGACAAGGGTTCCATTATAGGTTTTTGGATGGGAGGGATGGGTCGCTGGACATTGGCTATAGTCATGGAAGAGAAGACAATAAGTCCCTAAATCAAGACACATGCCTTATATATGGAATATTTGGCCTTTAGTGGGATATGGGTGTCATTATGAGGTTTTATGCACTAAGGATGGCTCTCAGGGTCTTAAGCATGGTAATGGAAAAACAGTGTAACCAAAACAAGTCTTAAACCACTACACATGCCCTTTAAAGGGGATATTTATCCTTAATATGGGATATATGTGCCATTAGACTATTTTATGCATTGAATATTGTTTAGGAGGCATTGACCATGGTCATATAGGAACCACTATGAATATTTCTAGACAAGCGATAGTTTTGAAGACACTACCATGGTCCAAGGATAGGTCTGGAGGTCTTAACCATTGGTATGTGTTCCATTATAAGGTTACCAAGTTTAAATATTTGATATGCACTAAATCACATATGCGATAAAATAAACATGCGTTATATCACATATGAAATATATGTTATATAAAAAATGTTGGGTTGTGAGCTCTAGGCGAGGTTTACTGTAGCAAAATACATAATTATTCTGAACCCACGCATAGAGAACTATTCAACCTGTAATTAAATCATTTATTACAAAAATCCATAGGTTTTCAACATATAAGTTGTTTTTCGCATCCTAACCATGTGCAAGATTGCTCAAGTATAGTACCACCAATGTCATCCAGACATTTCATCCATAGCATGATGTGTCCGAGGCAAAATGGGAATACACATTACTTAAAACAATGTCTAGAGGGTTCTTGCAACAATTATGGAGGGCTATCATTGTGGTCTGATTGCATCCATGATAGTGAATATAAAGCATTTGGGAATGCCATTGTCGATAAGAAGAACTATTAGTATTAGACATATCAGGTACATGATGGGAAAGAAAGAAGGAAGATTAAATTGGTGACTTCATGGGTGACTACATGCACATCTTTTTATGTTGTTTTATAGCACTATTTATTTTTTTACACCAGGTACAAGTATGTGATTTTTTTTAGAGTTTCATGGAAATATCCAACATTACATTCAACATGTTGATATGGCACAATGGAAAAATGAGAAATTCAGAATATGGTGGGACACCTTCCCTCTTGGAACAATACAATCAGTGGTTGAATTTGCAGAAAATTAAACCCTACAACCAGAAAATGAAATACAAAGTCAATACTATCACTCAAAGCAAGTAAGCATAATGGTCCATATCACATATCGACATGGGACAAATAAAAATGAAGAGAAAATGTGATACTGAAATAAATTCACTTGTACATAAGTGACGACCGAACCCATGATATCCATTACATGCAACATTGCTTTAAATTATTCTATGATCATGTGTTAGCTATGGATATACAATTTTATCATCATTTCATTTGGTCAGATGGTTATGCTGGACAGTTCAAGAATCCACATGTATTTTAATGGTTATGTTTGTTGCACATTGAATACAAGGTGCCACATATATGGAACTACTTTGAAACCGGTCATGGAAAAGGAGAGCATGATGGTGCTGGTCCCTGCATAAAGAAATTCCCTTCAAAGGGAAGTGATGAAGTTTACAGGTGCTCTCCTTAGAGATGTTGCATCTATAGTGAAATTGTGTTCATCTGTCATGGGAGAACAAGAAACAAGGAAACACCTAGTGTGGAGAATATTCTAGGAGGTGAGAAATGTGTACCAATACCAAACACATTAGGTGAACACAGTGCATGGAACTTGATAGTTTCATTCAATTAGAAGATCAGACAAATTGGCCCTACAAATTTGGACAAGCTTGAAGGATTTCTTTTGCAGTTACTATAGCATTGATGAATGGAATGATTATGAATATACAGATATAGTTGATACATGGGATCGAGTGACACTTGGCACTGATTTCAATGGGGTTAATGAAATAGACCATTTGGAAGATGATCAAACACACATTTCTATATACTATGATCACATATCAGATCTCATACAAGGAGGTAAAAAAAACTAAATTAGTAGTACCTAAATTAGAAATTTAATTGATGTGTGGTTAACTCAACCTATTTCCTTTCATAAGTCAGATATATGTAGTGGTTTCCCCAAAAAATAATGAATGGGGTTCTGACTATTGGTTGGCACGTTGCTTAGAGGGGAAACAAACCATTCTCGAACCTATTATAGATGATGAAAATATTGAATTCCCAACTGGCTTGATGGTTATAAAAGGGGAGTACTTGACACTAGTAGCACAACAGAAAAGGAAGGGTGGGTATGTATATGAGGATTATAGACCAAGAGCTATTGTATATCACTTCACCAACCTACTAGTTGGTATAAACATCAAGCAACACACACTTTTGAACAAAAATATGTCACATGTATGATATGTGCTACCTAATATAGAGCAGAAAAGATTGATGGACACCATCGACAGAAGAGATAATCTAGATGGCCTGCTTGACTAAGTGCATTGTGAGGTGTTACTAGATTGTCTAGTGTGGCTACATTGTTAGGTGTGTTATTTAACCTTTAAAGTGCATGTTGAAGCACAATTTCAATTATTTATCCTTAGTTTATTCCCAATGCAATAAACTTGTGATTGACGGATACCACTAACAGATATAATATTATTCAAAGGATATTGGGCACTGTAAACATGATTGTACAATCTCAAGTGAGTGATGTATAAATCATGTTTGCACATTTTCATTGGGTTCTCTTTATTTTCTTATGAGATTAGTAATTTTTATCCTTTCGAGTGCCTATGATACAAACACCATCTATGGCACATTGGAGGTGCCAAGAACAAACCAATGTCTTTAGACACCAACAAATAGAAATAGGAAAATAACATGCTCTCAAGTTGTTGAAATTTACTTTTTTTTGTTTTTTATATTAATGTACATTTAATTACATTGGTGGGTCAACTCTTGCACCTCTTGCATTGGTGGGTCAACTATGCAAAAAACCTCGACTGTGCCTTTGTTGGTAGGGTTCCCATATCGGCATTGCCCATATAGACTTGCAGGAGCCAACATCATGCAATTTTGCTGCTCCGTTTGTTTTTTCACTCTTGGACCAAAAGTCACCAAGTGTCCCTAAATGACATTTTCATGCGAATTTCAACTCAACATAAATAAAAAAACGAAGGTCAGATCGTCGAACCGTCGAATGCGTTGGTCTGCTGGCATGCGATTACCTCTAGGTGGCCCTCTCCCTCATGTTTTTAAGGCCCAATAACTTCATTGTGCATTGATTTCGTAAACTAGGTTTTTTCTCAGTTTCCTTCAATGCAACTCTAGTATTGGTGGGTCAATGCACGAAAACCCTCAACCGTGTATGTGTTGGTAGGATTCCCACATTGTCCTTTCCCATATAGACTTGCAGGAGTCAATGAAATGGAATTTTTATCCTCCTTTTTTTTCGCTCCTGGACTGAAAGCCACAAAATGTCCCTGAACAACATTTTCATGCAACTTTCAACTAGACATAACTCAGAAACCAGAGGTCAGATCGAAGAACCGTCGACTCCATTGGTCTCCTACCATGTGATTATAGGGTTGAACATGGATCACAAGTGGAATTTCACATGAATGCATGACTTAGAGGTAGAAACACATGTATGATGTTATGAGGTTAGTGGTTTGGCTAGGATGTTATGATGTTAGTGTTATGATGTTAGTGTTATAATGTTAGTGTATGGAATTTCTGTATTTTATGGTATGGTTATGATATAACTAGGGTTTCATGAACTATTTAGGTATAGATACATGAAAAAAAATTAATAGCTTTGAACATGGATCACAAGTGGAAGTCCACATGCATGCATGACTTAGAAGTAGAAACACATGTATGATGTTATGATGTTAGTGTATAGAATTTAGGTATTTTATGGTATGGTTATGATATAACTAAGGTTTCATGAACTATTTAGGTTTATATACATGAAACAAAAAGAATAGGGTTTAACATGGATCACAAGTGGAAGTTCACATGCATGCATGACTTAGAAGTAGAAACACATGTATGATGTTATTATGCTAGTGGTAAGGCTATGATGTTATGATTTTAGTGTTCTAATGTTATGATGTTAGTGTCTGGAATTTAGCTAGTGTATGGTATGGTTATAATCCTAAAAATTTGATGATATCCCTACATGGGTTGTTAATTGAACCATGAACTTGGTATATCATTAAGGATGGATTTTTGAAGTTATATATCTTTTTTATTTTCATAGATACAATTAATTTGTCTTGGTATTGTATGAATTTTTTATTATCTTTTTAGGATGTCCTAAACAACTTATGATGTGGTGTATAGTGATTATCTCCCATGGATTACTTAATGGTTACTTGTATTAGTTAGGTGAGTCATAAATTCTTCCTTGAAGTATTGGAAATCTTCAAATAGTTAGTAGGATATGTTAATATAAATAGCATGTTCCAAAATCAATTCCACCATATATATAAATTTGAAACTTGATTTATATTATATACAGACAAATAATGTTTTAAAAATTGGCATGCCACATGGCCATAATACAAAATAGTGGATCAAACTGTACATCCATGTATACAAACAAAACGTTACATGTATGTATCCCCCCTATACATTAATTCTATTTATACCCCCTTTCATTGCCATTGTCAATGTCTTGTGAGAATTCTATCTTTATTTTTCAGCTGCTCATTGGTGATCCCCAACGTTGAATAAGAGGGACAGATCTCATTTGTGGAGACTATATAAAAACAAAAAATTGTAAGTTAGTTTACCAACCCAAAAAAATTCTATGTATAGTTGTTCAAATTCCAAACCAATATAACATTTTTACTTACTGTACATGAGTAAGTTATGGTGGGTCGTGGTGTTAGTGATGGTGGCCTCACTAGCATTGGCCCCGATTGGGTGCTCTTCAAGCAACACTTTCTCACTATCAAGATGCATAAAAATATATATATATGTCAATGTCAACAAATCAATGGGTACACAAAAAA
>LPNX010173774.1:144708-157478 GCA_001517045.1 Pseudotsuga menziesii | reverse complement strand
TTTATTAATTTTGGAGGAAGAAAAGAAAACAATTTATTTTTTTGTTCCTATTTTCGACATATCTCCTTGTGTTTTCACTGAAATTTCAATCGAGATAGCTCATTGGATGCAGAATTAAATGACGCATGTAATGAGTACCCACTCGAAATACTTTTGACAGAACCCGCTACCCCAAAAACAAGAAATACAAGAAAAAATGTGATGATGACATCATCATCACATTTTTTCAAGTATTTCTTGTTTTTGGGGTAGCGAGGTCCATCAAAAGTATACTGAGTGAGTCCTTTTATATGCAGCATTTGATTCCGCATCCAATGAGCTCTCTTGATTTAAATTTGAGTAAAAACACAGGGACATATTTCGAAAATATGAACACAAAAATAGTTTTTTTATGATACCTATCCCCAAATTTATATTGAAAAATTGTTTAAGACCTATACAGTATTTGAAATTTAAAGAAATTTCATTGGCTAACAAATGATGACATGGAATTTGAATTAGGATTAAAAGGCCAATTTTGAGTTGAAATTTCCTCTAATGCATATTGTATCTAGATTACGGCATATTGAATGTTGCAATATCTAATATAAATATGTAAATAAAAATGACAAATTAAAAAGTAAAGTTATTATAGCTAATGGTGAAGCACCAAAACCATATGCAACATTTACCATTGCATCAATGTTATCAACATCAATCGTTGGACTATACAAATCCGGGGTGTGATGGGACACTAGTTGAATATTTGTTCACATCATTTGTTAGATAATTAAATAGAAATAAATTATGAAACAATTTAAAATTGTGATATTAAACAAAATATAATATGAAAAGAATGAGTTTTACTTACATATTTGAAGTAATCCATCGTCCCGGAACTCTGAAGCTGTGCCATAGAATATTCCTCCACACAATGTGCAAGGGTGTGGAATAACACGACACTCTAAACCCTCTGCGTCTCTAGTGCAATCTATACCTCTAGTATGGTATGGAAACCTAGTATGTGGGCCCTGAGTGTGGGATGCGCCAGCCTCAGAAGTGCCAACCCATTGGCCTACATTTCCTTCGACAACAGTCCCATGTTGAAGCAATGTATCTACCAACTTGAAGAAGGCCTCATGTGTATCATCAATCACAAGAACTATAGGAGAATATACTTGAGGGGGTTTTAGTGTGTGTGGAAGGCATGGCACATGGCTAGGATCAGTCCTAGCCCATTCCCTATCTTGGGGCATCGCATGACTCACACCCTGGAAATCTAAAATATCAAAATAGTTAACATGTTTCCATAAGATAAATTATGCATACAACTTCCTTAGGAAATAGAGTGGGATGTCTCTATTCCCATGAGGGTCTTCATCGAAGACCATGTACCAGCAATCCATCCAATTGGATTTCACATTTGGTTCCAAGCACTAGTCTATGGAATGTGTGCTCGACTAGTGGGTGGAACCAATCTGGTGCTAGGGTCTTAGAATAATGAAAACAATTGGTCTTTGGTTATCTTTAGTTTTTTGATGTCTTTATAGCTCAAACCATCATAATAGTATTACCTCATCGATTTTCTGTACGAGCTAATGTTGTACAGTGCTCCCTGGGCATTGGAAATTATGTTTGTTATGGTATCCAATGCCTCAGTTAATGATTGTCTCAAATGGTCCGCCCCCTCTAAACAATGAGCTAAGGCGCCTCAATGCACCCAAACGAGCCAAAATCTCTGAATCCTGGTCTTGTTCCCCCTCCGTGTTTGGGATTGGTTCTTGGTTATTAGTGGGTTCATTTTGCACATTGACTTCAACATTTTCGTTATCTATTAAGATTAAAACAACAAATTAAAAATTGTTTTAATATATCATTGTTTGATTTAATTCAATTTTTTTTATTAATTTCATTTTAACAAATATAAAAACTATATAATTAACAAAAACAAACAAAAATTGAAAGCAATTGTGAAGGAAATGAGTAGTTACCTTCCATTGGATCCAAGTTCTGAATTGGCCCTTGCAAATTACCCTCCAAATGCGCCTCCAAAGTCTCAAACTCAAATCGTTGGTGCGGTTTTTCATTGTCCCGATATCGTGGCCTTCATTGTGCAAATAAGAAATTGAGATCGTGGGCCTCTATTTTTTTTGTTTTGGTTTTACAAATCGCAAGTACGATATATCCCGCATGCGATATTGGCTAACTAACCTTAGCCTTGACTTTGGGCTCAGGTATTCCAAACATAGCATCAATAATGAATATGAGCTATAGATTTACATTTTGGATGTGCGTTTTCAATTTCTAAAGTGGAACCAAATTTGTGCGAGCGCCATTCAACTGGATACCCAATTAACTAAGTTAATCATTGCTCATGGGTATTTAACAGTTCTCTATTCACATAGCTAGTACCAATACAACTCAATTAAATACTACTCAAGGGACTCTAGTAAATCTGGTCTCTTTTCAACCAGTTGGTCACAATACATGTATTACACTGCCAACAACTATGTTATTTCCAATGGATACAAAAAGTATTGAATAATTTCACCAATTTCTTTTATCATTCATTCAATACATTGAGGGGTTGGAGCTCAAAGTGCATACAAATCAGGTCGGGGAACGATTTATTTTCTTAGGAATAAGGGTCTTGATCAAGTCTAGAGGTAGTGTAAAACTAATAGTTCCTATGAGACTAATTCATTCAAAAATCCTAAATATGGCCCGCGCTTTGGACAAACCAACTAAGGGGTCCTTATTTATATCTAAGACGACAAAAGAAAACAAAATAATAATTTTTTTCAATAAAATATTATAATATTAAATTTCCCCCAAATTGTTTGAGTTTATAAGATTGCATCGAGGATTAAGGGCAGTTAGTAATTGCAGTTGAGGATTAAATTTCCCAGAAATAGTTTGAGTTTAAAAGATTTAATTGAGGATTAAATCCAGTTAGTAATTGATGTTATATGTATGGAACCTACATCTAATTTTGAATCAAAATCTCATGGAGCACGTTGTATAATCCACCAATTTCCTTGAGAGAAATGACTTGTTGGAGAGTAAAAGATTGAAATTGTATTATTTAGGTTTTAAGACTTTGGTGATTGAGAATAACAAGGTTAGGAATATGTTTATTGTACTTTCTAAATGTTGTTGGTCTCATAACGTAAAATCATGTGTTTAAGGATATTCATAAGCCAACGCATATGTGGCTTATTAGCATGACTTGAAAAGTAACCCTGATAAAGTTGTTAAAGGCCCGAGTGATCATAACTTGCAAAGAATTAGGGTTCGTTTTGAGTTTTGATTTGACTAATACCTT
Source organism: Pseudotsuga menziesii (assembly GCA_001517045.1). Taxonomy (NCBI): domain Eukaryota; kingdom Viridiplantae; phylum Streptophyta; class Pinopsida; order Pinales; family Pinaceae; genus Pseudotsuga; species Pseudotsuga menziesii. The sequence goes on along the minus strand of LPNX010173774.1, from coordinate 154,174 downwards.
CACAATCCATATTCCACCTTGATTTATCATAAGTAACAACCAATTGATAAAGAAGGAAATCAATTGATAAATCAACCTAAAGGAAAACTAATAAAGGAATCTATCAAGACAATATATAGTATAAAGTGGACCTCAATTTGTTGTTCTCTGATCCGTCATTCAAAAAAATGTTCTCCTATCTAGTGTACTTCATTTTTTGGTGCCTCTGATTCTCCGAACTCTACTTAAATGGGTTTGGCTCCTTCCAATGGATAAACTTCAATGGGTTCTAGGTAAACAAATTCTCTATCCACCTATGATTCAACTACCTAGATGTCTTTTCCTCTACTTCTTATTCTCATGGTTGTGATCCTAGTGTTTTTACTCGTTCTAAGGTTTTAGGGTAAAAGGCCAGGGTTGGAGGTACAAAATTCCTTATGTCCATAGGTACTGTACAACTGGGTTTGTTTGAACATAGAAGGATAGGGTTAGAGATCCAACCTATCCCTTATTAGTTTTAGACAAGCATAAGCCTAGGTCTGGAGGTACAGTCTAATTTGTGGACACACAATCTAGGTTTGAATGTATGGCCTTGAAGGTTTAAGGGTCCTATATTTATAGGGTTAAAATTGTATTAGTATTGAGCATTATATATGGTTTGGGGGCATGGCACATCAAGTTGTGTGCATACAATGAATTCAAGTTGTGGGAATACGAATAATTGTTAGTCAAAATGGAATGAATGCCACAGTGGTGGGTGGGGTTCAGCCGGAGGTGACAGTGGGATAGCTCCAGCAGGGGATGAAGCTAAGGGAAGGGATTTAATACCAAAGGAAAGTAGGGGCTTTAGCTGGAGGCACGGGTGGGACCTCACAGTTGGGGTAATGTGAAGAACAACCTAAAAATGGTCTTAATTAATTAATGAGCTTCTACAGTGTTCTGATTTTAATAAATGTATGTTGATCTCATCCTGCAAACACATATTGGGAAACATTTTATGAGGTTGAGATCATCGGTACAAACCAATCCCATTTAATAAAAATGGTTAGTAAAATAATATATTAAAATTACAAACTATAGTCGTGACTTTAGAAATACAAAAATTTTACTTTTACTGACATGAATACTACTACCTTCGTGAAAATTATATTGCCTCCCTTCGTGTACATGATAAATATATGCAATTAATGTATTTTTATAATTTCATTAAATTTGAATGTTTATAGTATTGAAAGGGGGGGAATGTTAAATTTATTATGATCATGCACACTATATCACTAAATTGGTTAACCTAAACCAGTTTAAACAAAATCCGAATAAGATACACGATGAGAAATGACACATGGGTGGGAAAAATGTTAAAAAATGTGGCCATTCTTATTAATTATAAAATGAAAGAATTTACAAAAGTTAATTTCAAAATTTTAAGTAGGTGTAATAGTGCATCAGCGAAATAGTATAAAACTTTCCTCAACAAAGTTTCTGAGGATCCATGATAGAGAAAGTATTAATTAGAGTCATCTGAAAGTTAAACTTGTACTAGAAAACATCACTACCCAAACTACTATAAACTCTTATAAACAAGCCTAGAAGCAAAATGCAAACAAACATTGAGGAAAAAATAGACTAAGAGATGGTGTCACTAGTTGATTTTTGAGCATCTTGAGTAGAGTCTTCAATATCCTAAGAGTTTCAATCCACATCATGATCAGGAAGACAATTGTCTACATTCCGAGAAGCTTCCATTTATCATCCATTTCCATGTCATAGGTGCCTAATGATATAGTGGCTTGAGATCTTGTTAGACAATCATATTGACTATATTCATCGATGGAACTATCATTGTTCACACCACGGGGTTGCATGAAAAAATCATCAACATTCCTATCTTCAAAATTTTCATACAAATTGGAATTCCTTCCTACTAAAATATCTTCATGCTTCATAGCCGAATTTGAAATTTCTTTCAGTTGATCATCACACAAAAACATAGACCCTTCAAACTCATCTAAAAAATAGTCAAGCATTAGAGGAAATTTCAACTCAAAATGGGCCCCCTAAAAAAATTAATAAAATAATAGTTAAAATAATAAAATAATATTTATTAATTTTGGAGGAATAAAAGCAAAAAAACTACTTTTTTGTTTGTATTTTCGACATATCTCCCTGTGTTTTTACTCAAATTTTGATCGGGAGAGCTCCTTGGATGTGGAATTAAATTTGCATCCAATGAGTACCCACTCAACATGCTTTTGATGGACCCCTCTACCCCAAAAACAAGAAATACCTAAAAATGGTGCCACTTTCCCTTCATGCATGCAAAAATGGAACTAGGATAACTGAAAGATGAAGGTTAAATCAACATAACTTCTTACCTACCACAATCAAATCATGGAGGCTATTGGTGGCACTCAGAGTGGGATACTATAATGTAGGGATTCGTCTCATAAGCACATACACGCATGCATGCACATGCAGTAAGTGGCATATAACCTCTATGTGTGTCCCCACAATCTAATACAATAATAATTACCCCTAAGCTAGGAAAATATACCAAATAGACTATATTGTACAAAGGAGGATTAATTAATCCTAACACAGTTCCTATTACCAACTACAACACAATTAATAACATTAGAACCCTCATGCAATACATTACACTCAAAGGAGTTCACATTTACCAACCAAGGAAAGCAGTGAACAAACACATCAATGAAAATTATGCCTTTGACCTAATTTGAGTGTGCATCCCACACTCTCCAAACAAGAGAGGGTAGAGAAAAGGGAAGTTTCCATCATCCCAGTCGGAAAATCAAGCATTGGAAAAGGACAAAGGCCGCACTCCAAAAGAAAAGGTGGTGGAAAAAAACCTTGCATTAAATCCCACCATTCTATGATTGATAACCACAAATACATCCTCCCATTGCTATTAAGAAAATTTAGGAAATGAGGATGTAGACTGATACCAAAAATAAAATATCCTATTCCTACACACAAGTCACAATTATGCCTATTTGTCTAGAGCATGTGATAATTAGGAGCATTAACTCCAAGAGTGACCAACCACATCCAGTTGTCCTCATAATTTGAAACTCAATGAAATTAGGCCTTAATGATATAAGAATTGCAATCGACATAAGAATATAAGAAAGCAAACAGAAAGGGTTATTTATCATCAAGATCATTAGGATTAAGCCTAATAACCAAAGTTTAGGACACAATTTTCTAGCATATCCCCCTTTGCAAGAAGAGAATCTTGATTAGCCAATCAATCCATTAAGGAGTTATGTTCTCGTTGGAACATGAAAAATTTGAATAGAGGGGATTCGAGGTAAGAAACCCATTATTCTTATATGAAGAATGTGTGTCACTATATCCTTTAAATTTTGTAAATGCCCTCTGTGAGAGATAATAATAATATAATCTCCAATTATTGTTAAAGAACTAATTCCAATTGAACTCTTTTCTCAATGAACGCTTTTCCAATTTCATTTTTAAGTACTCTTTTTATTGGCTTGTTATTTTTAGCCCTAAAATAATAAGGTCTTAAATATACATGTGTGCATTTCATAACAATAATAGTAATAGGTTGTTTTGTGTTTCTATGCCCATACTGGAGCACCTCATGGTTATGAGCAATGCATAATGGTCATGGTTTCCCTGTTGTAAGCAATTGGAACAAGATGGTTGGAGGAAAAGGTGGTTCTATATGGCAAACTATTGTCTCTTTTATTTTCTACATGGGAAGGAAATATGGAAAGAAACAAATCCATTGACTTAATGGTAGACATGTATTTTTTCCATAGTGATAAGCATTCTTTAATGAAAAAAATAACACACCTTTGATCTTCATAATTCATAGTGAACTGAGGATCTTAAAGTGTGAGGCTATCTAAATAGATAATAATATTTATCATGGTAATGGAGTTTCACTTATAGAACGGTCTTGGATTTAAGGAAATGTAACAACTTCCTCAAATGTAATAACTATCTAAAATCAAATAAGCTCTTAGGTGAAAAAGGTAGCACACTTTGGTCTTCATAACAAACCTAGAATCTCTAGATGTGAAATCTACCACAAAGTTCACAACAAGTGGAGCAAGATAAAATGAAGTGTTTTTTAATTCAAACTAGGTATTATATATAGCTTAGATATATTGTAGACTTTCCACTTTTATATATATATATATATATATATATATATATATATATATATATTTACATTTTTCAAATTCTCTTTCAAGTACATCACTTCCACTTACCTCCTTATTATGGTTTTATTTTTGCACCATCATGTGCACTTGATAGTCATTTGTAATGCACTTGCTTGTTGTGTCGAAAAGGGGGCATCTCTATAGCAAGGGTGGGGAGGGGAAGGAAGGGAAGGGGGAATCTCTATAGCAAGGGTGGGGAGGGGCATATCATAAAATTAAAAAGGGTGTTCCATAAAAAATAAAAATAAAAATATACGCACAATGTTGTAAAATAGTAAAACATCAAGTGCCTGTATTTTCCAAAATAAATAAACAAATAAAAATACATATTAAATAAATCTATATTGATTATTTGGAAAATCACAAATTACAAAGTCAAAACAAATTTCTCAGACAAACTCGTACACGAATTTGATATTTGGTTGAACTCTGGCCTTCAAATTTCAATTTTAGTTATTACTTTCAAATTTACCATTTTATAACGTCTACAATTCCTTTTTTTCAGGGATTCTGCTCCTTTACACCTCGACAACAGTAAAAACAAGCCAACGTATGACTATAAACACCACGGGCGACAAATTACCTATATGTAAGGGCTTGACCGTCTCTCAATAAAGTCTAATTGTTTATATACAGCGTAAGGTCTGTTGTCTACAACGTAAAGTCTGTAGCAACGCAGGATTTGTTTCTACCTATTTTTCCGTAAGCGCAGGATTTGTTTCTACCTATTTTTCGACGGTGTCTGTAGTATTATATTTAGTTGCAACTTTTCTTTGATGATGTTCGAGAGTCATGGGTGACACAAGATTCCGATCAGCTAAGAAAGGAAGGAACTGGCCGCATGCCTCCATGTTGTAATGGACCGCAAAATGAAGGGAAAAACCCGCCTCAACAAAATTAAAGCCATATTTTCAAGCCTTAATTTGTGGGAACGTTGCAAACAGCAAAATGAGTGGCATTTCAGGCCTTAATTTGTGGGAATGTTGCAAACAGCAAATGAGTGGAAGAATTACTGCCTTGAGTTGTGGGAATCATGGCACAGGTTAAGGAAAGGGTCGTTCCCTTTTCAGGTTATTTAATAGGTTGTGAAGGGCATATGAGGGGGGCTCTCCTTGGGATAGGGGACAGGTTTTGAAAATCCTTTTGGAGGTCAAAATGAAAGAGTTCTGCTATTTTTCCAGAAGAATTCGATCTCTATATGGGGTTTTCAGAGGTAGCATCTGTTGGAAAAATGTAATTACATGTAGATCTCTATATGGCTTCCAACTGACTCTATCAGAGTATGGATAAGCCATGATCTTGTCTGACAGTCTGACAAGGAGGAAAATTCCACATGTAGGCAGCGTAATTCAATTGAATTTATTTCAGAAGCTAAGTTGTTAGGTAGATAGTTATTGCAGTGTTTAATGCAAAGTAAGTCAGCAAGTAAGTCGGTCTATGCTGAAGCAATTTTCAGATTTCCTATAAATAGAAGAAGTAATTTGTAAATCAGTTTACATAGAAAAACACAGGAACACAGACACAAGAGAGACATTAGACAGCAAAGGAACTCCAGGTGAAAAAGAGAAGTTGAATCTCAAGCTTCTGTGCATGTGATTTAGTCGGAGAGCTGAAGCTCTGTGGACTGAGGAGTTTGTAACAGACAAGTTTGTATTACTTTGTATTTTCGCATAGTTAATATATGAAATAGTTTGTGGTTGAATTCATGATTATTCGGCTGCACATATTTCCAGATTTACTTCTGTAAATGTCTTTTACAATTACTAATAAGTAAAAGAACAAGAACCCATAAAAATCTCACAGCGTGAAAGTTTGAGGTTTTACGGCACTTTGGTTGATTCAAATCTTCCTACATATTTGGGTATATGTTTTTGTTATAAGTTATTTGGATTTGTAAAAGTGAGTAGTTTACTTCATCTTACTCACAGGTAGAATCAGTTGTAAATTCTTAAGTCTTTAGACTAAGAAATATATTCTATCATCCTAGTCGCAGATAAGTTGATCACATCAGGGATCAACTTGATCACAGATAAGTTGATCACATCAGGCATCAAATTGATCACAGATAAGTTGATCGCACATATCAACTCGATCGTGGACATTAACTTGGTCGCAGTAAAAAAGGTGGTCGCAGTAAAAACAGGTTGGAGTTAAAAAGTGAAATTATTTATTTTTAAATATTGACTGAGTGCTAAACCCAAGTTTAGTCGGCTCAGTTTTGGCTATCTGGTATCAGAGTGAGGTTATATCAGAGCAAGGTATATAACAGCCCAAGATTTTAGGAAAGAAATCTTGTCTTAAAAGGTGGAAATTAATTTTCTACGGAAAGTTAATTAAAAATTAAAAATGGCTTCCACTTCTGGTTCATTGCAACCTCCAAGTTTTAAAGGAAAGAATTATGAATATTGGTCTTTAACAATGAAGGCTTTATTCATAGGACAAGATGTCTGGGAGATAGCTCAGCATGGTTATGCAGAACTAGCAGACATGGCAGCATATAACAATCTCACACAGGCTCAGAAAGATGTCTTGAGAGAACAGAGGAAGAGAGATTGAAAAGCTCTATTCTTCATACATCAAGCTATGCATGAAAGCATACTCCCAAGAATAGCAGCAAAGATTAATGCCAAGGAAGCATGGGATACATTGGAGACTGCCTATCAAGGTTTGGATAAGGTAAAGACATCCAAGCTGCAAATTCTGAGAAAATATTTTGAATCTCTGTGCATGAAAGATTCAGAGAATGTAGACACATTCTACACCATAGTTATTGGGTTGATAAACCAACTGAAATGTAATGGAGAACCTGTATCAGACCAAAGGGTTGTTGAAAAAATTCTCAGAAGTCTTCCCCCAAGATTTGAAAATTTGGTTGTGACCTTAGAGGAACACACAAACATGTCGACATTTAGAATTGATGAGCTGCAAGCTTCACTCATCAATCATGAACACATAATAAGCAGATCACAGACATCATTGGAAGGTGCATTTGCAGCACAGTCATCCATAAGCCATGGTAGAGGTAGGGGGAGAAACAACTTCAGAGGCAGAGGAAGAAGTTCTTCAAGAGGAGGACGAGACAGAAGTCCTGCAAATATCGGTGGTAGAGGAGATAACCAGAACCCAAGTCAGCCTAGTGGCCAGAGGTTTGATAAATAAAAAATTCAATGTCATTACTGTAAAAGGTTTGGTCATTATGCATATGAATGCAGGAAGAAACAATACGACCAAGGAAGAAAAATCCCAAGTCAGTCAACCAGCACCAACACTTCAACAGGTGTAATGTTAATAGCATCGAAATCTCCACTTGAATGCAATGCTATTCAAGAAAGTCCACATGACATATGGTACTTAGATTCAGGATGCAGCAACCATATGATTGGTAATTTAAATCTATTCTCCAGTCTAGACACTTCAGTTAAAACTGATGTTACACTTGGAAACAATGCCCAAGTCACTGTCTTAGGAAAAGGCACTGTTGATATTCTAACCAAACAGGGGGGGAGTAAATATATCCCTGATATCTATCATTTCAAAGTTCTGAAACATAATTTGTTAAGCATTGGACAGTTGTTACAAAAAGGCTACAGAGTCTACATGGAAGATGAACACTATGTGATCAAAGACAAGCATCCAAGTGACCAACTGATAGAAAAAGTGCCAATGACAAGCAACCGCTTGTTTCCATTGAGGATAGTTCCCAACATAAAAGGGAAGACAAAGACAGGAGCTGCATTCAAGGCAGAAAGTGAAGAAACAGTCGAGATCCTCGACAAGAGAGAAAATTGCAGTGCTAATTTGCAAGCTGCATTTCAGACAGAAGTTCAGGATCAATCCTGGTTGTGGCATTTCAGATTTGGACATCTAAATTTTGGTGGGCTAAAGCTACTACACACAAAGAATATGGTGAAGGGATTACCATTGATTGACAGACTAGAGAGGGTTTGTGAAGGTTGCATTTTTGGCAAGCAGCACAGAGAGACATTTCCAGTCGGAAAGTCCTATAGAGCACGCACACCACTAGAAATTGTGCACTCTGACATTTGTGGTCCAATGCAGACATCATCCATTGGTGACTGCAAATATTTTATAACCTTTATTGATGATTACTCAAGAAATACATGGGTATATTTCTTGAAACACAAATCTAATGCATTTGGTTATTTTCAGTAGTTCAAGGCACTCATGGAGAACCAAAGTGGTCACCGCATCAAGATCTTAAGGACCGACAGAGGAGGTGAACATGTTTCAAATGAATTTATGAATTTTTGCAAGACCCATGGCATACAGAAACAATTCACTGCATGGTACACACCTCAGCAGAATGGTATTGCCGAAAGAAAGAACAGAATCATCATGGAGATGGCACGCAGCATGTTGGTAGCCAAGCATTTTCCAAATGAGTATTGGGGTGAAGCAGTCGCAACTGCTATATACATTATGAACCGATGTCCAACAAAGAGTGTGAAGAACAAAGTTCCCCAAGAAGCATGGACAGGTATGAATCATAGTGTCTCACATTTAAAAGTTTTTGGTTGTGTTGCATATGCTCATATTCCAGATGAGCTGAGAAGGAAGCTAGACAAGAAGGGACAGAAATGTATTTTTGTAGGCTATTCAGAAGACACAAAAGCATACAAGTTGTATGACCCCATCACAAGGAAAGTCATAATCAGTTGGGATGTTCAATTTGTCGAGAATGAATCATTGGATGGAACCGTCGACACAAATGTCAAGATTCTGTCGAACATCGACAATGATGATATGGAAGAGGAAGTGGTTCAAATACCACATGTAAGTCAACTGGTCGGAGCACTGTCGAATCCCATGAAACCAATACATGGTTCATCACAAGGACCATCGACACAAGTAGCAACTCAAGATACACCTACAAGTACACCTAGAGGACAGCAGACTCCATCAAGCATTTTGTCGAGGTCGACATCGACAGAACTGGTGAAGACAAGAAGTCTGCGAGAGATATATGAAGCTGGTACACCTAATTCATTCTCTCTGTTTGCATTATTTTCCCTTATATATGATCCACTAACATTTGAAGAAGCTGTTGAAGAAGAAGTATGGGCACAAGGCATGGATGAAGAAATAGAATGGATTGAGAAAAACCAAACATGGGAACTGGTTGATGTACCAAAAGACAAGGATGTAATCAGTGTCAAATGGATTTATAAGACAAAGCAAGATGCTGATGGGAATGTGCAAAAGCACAAGGCAATAATGGTAGCAAGAGGGTTCGCACAGCAACCCGGCATCGA